>PITA01005202.1:0-85794 GCA_004023965.1 Spilogale gracilis | reverse complement strand
TCACAACCTTTATGAAAACAATGCATAGTAAAATATATCTAGAAAACCTTTCTGAGACTCTTTTAATGGGCTTTTTATTCTAATGATAATTGTACCTTTATCTTTCAAAAGCTGGTATTTCCTACCTAAAGCCATCTCTCCCCAAAATATCTCATTAAAAAGTCCACAAAAAGAAAGAATGGAGAAGAAAGCCTTAGGTAACATTTCCAAAACAGTGATTGAAGTCTTCCCAAATAATTATAGCTTATATCATCAGAAGAGGTAGTCTGGCTTGGCTTACCCCATAATCTAATTTCAGGGGTTGGGGGTGGGGCGGGGGGAAGCTTTATTTTTAACACTCATCTAAATCAACACTAAAGCCTTTTCTCTGGAAGGATTTGTTGAGAAACTCAAATGAATATGCTTTTTGAATTAATGTTCTCAAAGGCATATGGTTTCCTGTGTTTCTGTGTCAGACTGATTCACCCTCCAGAACACTTTCCTTCCCTTGCCCGGTGTGGTTTCCTTTAAGCCTCCCTGGTTGGAAACAGCATCTCAGACCTTACAATCAAATGACAAAGAAGGCAATTGGACTTTCTCAAGAGTACTGACAAGTGGTTTCTGTTTTCTAAAGGACAAAATAAAGAGAATGTCCTGTTTTTAATTAGGCTCTTTTCCCTGCTGAGTTGAAAATTACAGTACCATACCAGTGGACCACAAGACCGGATCTAAAAGCCCAAAGAAAGAAGTAAAGTGTTATGCTAATTTTATTGCTGTGTGATAGAATTTTCTTATCTTGTTATGTCCCTTCTTAGAGAACTCTGACAGAAAACTGTAACTGCTGCGCTTCAGAGTGGCACATTGGGAAGTACGGGAAAAAGAAAACTACTATTTTTTATCCCTTAGGAGATACCTGAAAACTTTGAAGTGGAAAAGATTACTGTGCTTCAATTTGCCTTCTTCTGGAAAAATATAAAGTAGCCCAAATATTTTTTATAATTTTGTAGAAAAAATAGCCATCTATTTTTTCTTGACTTGTTTTGATATAGTAATAAAAGTTATTTTGGAAACTATTTGTGTGTGTTAACCGTTTGTCCAGGCTGGAAGGTGTAGTTATTCTTCGGCAAGTTTCTGTCCCATGGTTTTTTGTTTGTTTGTTTGGGAGGAAAGACTTTTTTTTAAGTTTCTTTGTTGAAAATGCTGTCAGTTTTGTTTTTTAAGATTTTATTTATCTATTTGACAGAGAGAGACAGTGAGAGAGGGAACACAAGCAGGGGGAGTGGGAGAGGGAGAAGCAGGCTTCCCGCTGAGCAGGGAACCCCATGCAGGGCTCGATCCTGGGACCCTGGGATCATGACCTGAGCCGAAGCAGACACTCAATGACTGAACCACGCAGGCACCTGCTATCAGATTTTTTTTAAATACAGTGTACTCTGAGTACCATACTTTTCCCATTGCTAGAAGGATTAGAGGATTGTTTAAGAATTCCCCCAGTATCCTCCTTGGCAGGGAGTGGAACTGGAGCCACACTCGAATGCAGAAGGGAGCTGTAAGTTTATGCAACCAAAGCAAATAGAGTTTAAGTTGGAAAAGCATGGAAGGTGGACCCTATTAAGAGAGCTGATTATTACAGATCTCTATGCTTACAGTCACTCATCCTTGAGAGAGTACACAACTCATTATGGATGAATTGTTGGATTTTTTTATCCAGATACAAAAAGATTAATCACATCTAAGTAGAGCCAATACTCCTCCCATCTTCATTTCAACCACTCATGTAGCCTTTTTTTCACCTACTTTTTGTCTCCTGAGAAATGTTCATGGTATTTTATATTGTGGACCTATAATAACACCATAATACTACATAAACTATTATGCAACAGTGCTGTAATACTGGGTGTGAGCTGAATTTTTATGTTACATCATATTTTGTCATCAATTTATATTATTAATTTCAGGGATACTGTATTTGCAAATTGACTTTAATGGGCAAGTACTTTTGATACTTTATAACTATCTGGCTCAAACACATTAACATGTAATTATGCATCTGTTAGCTTACTTAATTTAATTTGCAGTTGTACTGCACAAGCGTCCACCATGCCCAGCCTTCCCAGCACAGCTCTGTTTTACTGACTACTGACCACAGGTGATAGGTAACGTGTGTTTCCTTAGCCACAGCTAATTGATACCACTCATATGCAGCCTCTCCATAACCGGCGAACGCACTGTGAAGTGGTCTGGTATAAAATGAAAATGCCCTCTTTCATTTCATTTCAGATTGAGGAATGAGCATTTCAGAGGATTCTGGTTCTCTCCCTTTTAGGAATTTGAATAGAGGAATACTTCAAGACTAAGTCAGGGAGAACAGAAGTTAAATGAATACCTAGATACAGGAGCCCTGAGGAGTTTTAGACCTGGGATCAAGAAATTGTCTGTAAAGAGCCAAATAGGTTTTATGAACCACATGATTTCTGTGACAACTACTCAACTCTGCCATTGTAGTCAAAAGGGGCCACAGACAGTAGTAAATGAATGAATACGACTATGTTCCAATAAAGCTTTATTTATAAAAACAGTGACAGGCCACATTTGTCCCACAGGCCAAAGCCTGCCAATCCCTGGTCTGGACCATGAGGTAGGGCCATGATTGTTCATGACAGGCTGAAATGATAAGAAATCAAGAACTATGTGGTAAAGAGAAAATACCTATGAGGTAGAGAGGACAAATTGACAGGTAATAGGAAACACAAGTAGTCAGTGGAGTAGTCTTAGGGAGGGTGGCCAACTCAAATTAATGGCAAGTACTAGAGTGAAGATTCAAGAAATCCTGTTGAGGTTCCTCAGGGCTGCAATAGATTTGGTTCCATTGGAACTGCTCCTCTGGGAATTATGGGAGATTTCAGTCTCTTTTTTGGCCCTAAATAAAATTCAGTGAATTAAATACCATGAATCCTGTCATGAATGTGAGTTCATGAGTGTGGGCTCAGATTCTCAGAATGTCACTTCTACATTCCCTTGGCTAAAGGAAGCCGAAAGTCCAGCCCAGATTCAAGGAAGAGGATATAGACTTTATCTCCTGGTATTAGGAGCAGCATGTACACACAGGAGAGGAGGAACTGACAGCGGTCATCTCTGGAGATGATCTTTAATGGGGGCATACCAGAATTTCCACTTTGCCTTGTTAAAGATTTTCAAACTTTATAAATGAATAGGTGGTGGTTTATCTTACAATACTAGTCTTTGGGACACCTGTGTGGCTCAGTCATTAAGTGTTTGCCTTTGGGGGCACCTGGGTGGCTCAGTTGGTTAAGCGACTGCCTTCGGCTCAGGTCATGATCCCGGAGACCCAGGATCGAGCCCCACATCGGGCTCCCTGCTCGGCAGGAAGCCTGCTTCTCTCTCTCTCACTCCCCCCACTTGTGTTCCTTCTCTGGCTGTGTTTGTCTATGTCAAATAAATAAAATCTTTCAAAAAAAAAAAAAAGTGTCTGCCTTCGGCTCAGGTCATGATCCCGGAGACCCGGGATCGAGCCCCACATCGGGCTCCCTGCTCGGCGGGAAGCCTGCTTCTCCCTCTCTCACTCCCCCTGCTTGTGTTCCCTCTCTGGCTGTGTTTCTCTCTGTCAAATAAATAAATACTATCTTAAAAAAAAAAATACCAGTCTTTGCTTTCTAGGTAGCAACTTCTGAGTGCACTCAAGTGTTGGTGCAAGGGTGTAATGAAAAGCATTCTAAATTTAAGAGTCAGAAGACCTGTGTGTGTATTCTGACTGCTGCTTACCAGCTGGGTGACTTGGACAAACATTTAATCTCTCTGAACCTAAATGTCCTTGTTTGTAAAGCGGGGTTCATGGTATTTAACTCACCGAATTTCTTAGCAAAAAAGGAAAGCAAGAGAAGAAAGAAAGAAAGAAAGAAAGAAAGAAAGAAAGAAAGAAGGAAGGAAGGAAGGAAGGAAGGAAGGAAGGAAGGAAGGAAGGAAGGAAATTGCCTTTTAAAATTTACCCATGTATTTACCATTTCCAGTGTTCATCACCCTTCCTGAAGTCTATGTTTCCAGTAGGCATCATTTAGCCTCCTGTTGAAGAACTTCCCTTGGTATTTCTCTAGCATAGTTCTTAAGATAAATTCTTCTTTACATTTTTCTAAAAATATCTATATAATTTTCATTTTTGAAGAATATAGTCACTGGATATAGAATTCAGGGTTGGCAGACTTTTTGTTGCGGCACTCTAAAGATGTTCTTCTACTGTGTTCTGGTCTCAATTTATGATGCCGAAACAGTAGTCCTTTGTATTATTGTTCCCTTGTATATAATGTGTCTTTTGTTCCTGGCTGTTTTTAAGTTTTTCCCTTTATTTTTGGCTGTCAGCAATTTAATTATGATATATCTGGGTGTAGGGTTTTTTTTTAAAACATACTTTGAGTTCGTTGAATTTCTTAAATCTGTATGTTGATGTCTTTTATCAAATTTGGGAAATTTATAACAATGATGTCTTCAAATATTTTTCTGTCCCATTCTCTCTTCTCATTTTGTAATTCTACTTATAATGTGTTTGACTTTTTTATATTGTTCCTGGGTCATTGAGACTGTTATTTTTAAAAAATCGTGTACATTTTTAAGAATATGAAAGCTCAGGTCATTTTACATTTCTATAGATGTTTTATATTCCCTTTTCTTTGCTTTTAAAGAAAACTTCTAATTTTGAAATAACTTGGAGGAAGCGGGTAAAGGGGAGAATGCCCAAGCAAAAGCAACAGGGAACATTATAGATCATGGTGGTAAATTCCCAAACATAATAGTCTTAATGCCTTATTTTCCCTCAATGCACAATTTATTATTCTTTTCAGGCAAGAACCGTCTGAACCAAAAAATGTTCCTGTGTTTTCTATTATTGCAAGACAGGGAGAGACCAAACCAAACATCTTTGTCTTTAAATATTTAATATTGTACATAATGGTAAGATCATGGATTTTGATAAATCTGACAAACATGGGCCAAAATCAATAGAGATTGGTGTTTTGTTCCAGAAAAACTACACAGAATAAACAGGGCCATAGAGGACATAACAGTGTCAGGAAAAATTACTATTTTTGAACTTCTCAGAAGATTTTTAGATACATTGCTAAACTCGGCAATCTGTTTGGGTTGTGGTATATCCTGATTTGATTGTTCCTCCTCGTTGCACAACAACATGCTTACCAAGAAAATTCAAAGGGCCAGCAGTAGTAAACATCAAGAAAACAAATTAGTTAGGGCACCTGGGTGACTCAGTCATTAAGTGGCTGCCTTTGTTTCAGGTCACGATCCTGGAGACCTGGGATGGAGCCCCACCTCGGGCTGCCTGCTCGGTGGGAAGCCTGCTTCTCCCTCTCTGACTCCCCCTGCTTGTGTTCCCTCTCTCGTTGTGTTTCTCTCTGTCAAATAAATAAATAAAATCTTAAAAAAAGAAAGAAAAAAACTAGTTGAAAATGCTCACACAATGTGACATGTGCTCACGCTCAGATGTAAACACACACAGACATGGATAAATCACATGTAAGAAAGAGAAATAGGGACACCTGGGTGGCTTGGTAGTTAACTGTCCAACTCCTGATTTTGGCGCAGGTCAAGATCTCAGATTCATGAGATTGAGCCCTACATTGGGCTCTGTGCTGAGTGTGGAGTCTGCTTGAGATTCTCTCCTTCTCCCTCTAATCCCCTCCTCCCACTCTCCCTCTCAAATAAATAAATAAATAAATAAATAAATAAATCTAAAAAAAAAAAGAAATATGAGATATTCAATAAGGAAAACTGACCACTGACCAGAAATTTAACTATGGGAACAAAAATTCCTTTGGGCAAAAATTGGTGAGCACAATCCCTCTTTATGAGGCTCTGAAGAGCCCACCCAGTGTCATGGGAAACAAAGTAGTCGAAACAACGTCATATTATTTACAAGAACTCTGCCAAGCCCAGTTATCTCAGCCAAACGTGGAGGTAGTAAAGTAAAAGTGCGTGTGTGTCCAAATAGACAGTGCTGATGGGAAAATCAAACCTATTTGGATGCTCCGAGGTCAGGACTGAAGATGGTCCTGGCCAGTATGACAGTTGGATACATTAAACGAACACTAACAACAAATTAAACTCATTTTTCATCATACAAAAAAGTAATAATGTTCCATGATTCATGACTCTACACTTCCTTTATTTGTGTTAAGAAGCAAAGAAAGCTCGGGCGCCTGGGTGGCTCAGTGGGTTAAAGCCTCTGCCTTCAGCTCAGGTCATGATCTCAGGGTCCTGGGATTGAGGCCCACATCAGACTCTCTCTACTCGGCAGGGAGCCTGCTTCCTCCTCTCTCTCTGCCTACTTCTCTGCCTAGTTGTCATCTCTCTCTGTCAAATAAATAAATAAAATCTTAAAAAAAAAAAAAGAAGCAAAGAAAGCTCAACTGAGATTACTAATATTTGCTCTTAGGAATCCAGAAATGTACAGTTTGAGGATTTTTGTAACTCTAACATGCACATGTATGTTAGATGTATGTACAGATGCTCTGTATAGATTCTAACATTATTGGAGTACTTTGTATGTGCAAAATCCTGCTGGAAAACTGCCCTTGCCTCCCTCTCCTTCACATGCATCCATCTCTGCTTTCCTAAGTGAAATGCTGTAACATTATAATGCTTTATGGATTGTACATTACATATTATGTAATGTACATATTATGTAATGTACACATTACTTGACCCCGAGACTTACCCTCACTAATTGTAAGATCTTTAGCAAGTCCCATTTCTGAATTACAGCTTCTGCATCTATAGAATGCAGCTAAGAATACATTTTTATTAGTGGTTTTATAAAGAATCTCAAATTTTTTGACACTCCTCCCATCAAGAGGTGGAATCCAATTCCCCTCCCTTAAACTCATCCCAGACTTGGTGACTCATGACTGAAGAATGGAATGTGGCAGAAATAATACCACGTGACTTCTGAGACTAAGTTCCCCCTGGCTCTCTTCCTTGGAATGATTTCTCTTGGAACCCAAACCCTTCACCATTTGGTGGAAAAGCCAAGCCGCCACAAGGAAAGGTCACACACATAAGTATTCCAACAACAGTTCCAGATGAACTCCCAGATGACAACCAACATCAGCTACCAGACAAGTGAGTGAGCTTTCCAATCATTCTAGCCCCCAATCTTTAAGCCATCCCAGCTGACACTGAGCACAGCAGAGAGAAACTGTCTCCTCCAAGTTCTCCCAAAATTAGAAAATAATGAGCAAATAGATATTGTTACTATTTGAAGTCATTACATTTTGGGGTGGTTTGTTGTGCAACAACAAATAACTGGAATAGATTTTGGTACCGTGACAAAATAGAAAACATGTAACAATGACTTCAGGACTGGTTAGACAGCAGAATTCAGAAAGGTCTTCAGGACCCTTTCTTTAAGATTTATTTATGTATTTTAGACAGTAGTGGGGAAAGGGGCAAAGGGAGAGGGAGAGAGAGAATCTCAAGCAGGCTCCACACCCAGCTCAGAGCCCCACATGGGACCCCATCTCACCTCGGTGAAATCATGACCTGCGCTTTATTGGTCAGGGTTGATAGGAAAGTGAGGAAAATGTTATTGGGAGCTGTCATGAGGTGGTAGAACGTTCAACAATACTGTCACCTGTGGTAATATGGAAAACAGAAAATATACAAATTAACTGACTGACCTAGGGAGGCTTTCCGGAAAAGGCTGCCTGGTTTTTCTCTGGCTACAGTAAAATGCAAGAGGAGAGAGAGAAGAAAGAACTGTTATGTATAGAGCAGCCAGGAATTGCTGGGTTGGAAAACAACAATTTCTCTTTTCCCACCTCACCAAATGGCAGATGAAATGGCTTCCAGGTGAAGATCAGATTCAGCATGCCCTCAGGAAAACACAGTTCAGGTGAGCACCACCAGTGTGACTCTAATCCTGGCAAGCCCTGGCCAAGACTTCAGCTGTTGCTTTGTCGAGAGGGAGAGTCTGGTTGTTGGATCCCCAGGCTTCTAAGGGCTGAGGGCCACCGAAAGAACTACTAGGGACAAGCATGGGCTACTGTTAGTGGAGTGGGTGGAGTCAAAACCTACTTCTCTGAAGCAGGACTGGGTCCTAATTGAAGAACAGGCGACAGGAGCTCAGGGGGATTTGAAGCTGCTGTGCACCAGTGATGGCTGCATGCCTCCCAGTTTTCTTTTTTGAACATAAGTGTGTGCAGAGCTTATCCTGGGGATGTCCCACCACCATATATTAGAGGTGGTTGGCAGATAGCTTGTCTCTTGATTCATCAACCTCCAGATTGAGAGGAGCCGCATTGAGGCGCCTGGGTGGCTTAGTTGGTTAGGTGACTGCCTTCGGCTCAGGTCATGATCCCGGAGACTCAAGGTTGAGCCCCGCATCGGGCTCTCCTCTCGGCGGGAGGCCTGCTTCTCCCTCTCATTCCCCCTGCTTGTGTTCCCACTCAGCTGTGTTTCTCTCTATCAAATAAATAAATAAAAATCTTTTAAAAACAAACAAACAACAACAAAAAAACATGTCTGCAAATTATTTCAAATTCTTCCCAACAATGTTTTCTTTGAATCATATTTGGCTTTGGTGACTTGCTTCTAACAAATAGAATATGGCAGAAGTGATACTGTGGGACTTCTCAGACAAGATCACAAAACGAGAGATAGCTTTCACCTTGTTTTCTTTTTCTTGGGATGTTTGCCGTTGGAACCCAGCTGCCATTTTGGCAGGAAGCCACCGGCCACATGGAAAGGCCACGTACAGGTGTTGGCTCCAGCTCCAGCTGAGGTCCGGCTCCCAGTCAGCATGAAGCAGCAAACTGTGAGTAAATGAGCTTTCTGATGGCCTCAGCCATGTCTCAAGCCACTGCAGATGACAGGGGTGCCAGGTCCTTGTAGGGAGCAAAGGGAGCAAAGGCCATAAGGAACAAAGACAAACGCCCTTGCTCTGCATTGCTCAAATTACAAATTCACATGAGAAATAAATGCAGTCATTGTTTTAAGACACTAAGTTTTGGGTGGTTTGTTAAGGAGCAGATACCCAGGCACTGATCTGCAAATATCTATTAGAAATATCTACATATCTAAACAAATCTTTGTAACAATTACATTTTATGCATCATAAATTACGGTTGCTCTATGGTCCCTAGCTTTATGACTTCCTAACTCTGGAGACTTCAGTAGGCCAGTCTCCTGAGCTTCATTTTCTATGACTGTAAGAGATAAAAAATACTTGTCTTTTAAAAAACAATTTATGAAGATTATAGAGCAACAAGGAAAATGATATATTATAGGTTATAAAATGCGATTCAAATGATTACAACTATAAAAATGTGCAGATGAGAAACAGACAGATTAGATTAGTGGACTTTAAAGTAATTTTCCAAATTTCTGTAAGATTATTTACTTTAGTAATCAAAAAAATGTGTTAAAAAAGATCCCATTATACATTTCTAGCCCACACCCGGGGAAAGGGTTGGGTTATTTCTTCTCACTGACCTCCCTGCTGGTTAAATCATATAAAGTGACTTGGAAGAGGAAGGAGGACAACACAGCCTCCTGTCACTTGGAGATTGGAGGTCACTCAAGGGTAGGCTCCAGAACTCAGATTTCCTGCCTCCCCAGTCAGTGTACCATTCCTTCATACTGTAGCCTCTTAATACTAGTTAGTTTTTACCTATATGGGCTAAGTATGAAAACCAATGCCACTTTAAATGCTTATCTTTTAAATGGCCAGCAGTCCCAGCTATCTGAGCTCAGAGGCCATGGAAGCCAATGGTCAGGGGCATTGGTCAGAATGCACGGGTTGGAAACCTGCCTCCCCCCACATATTGTCTGGGGTCTTTGCAAATATAAGTAAGAATCTTGACTAGAGATCATCCTTGATTACAGGCCCTAAATCCAATGATAAGCTTTCTTATGAAAGAGGAGGACACAACGACCAGAAGACCATGTGAAAATGGAAGTAGAGATTGGAGTTATGTAGCCACAAACTGAGGAATGTCTGGAGCCATCAGAAGATAGAAAAGACAAAGAAAGTTTTCTCCCTTAGGGCCCCAGGCCTGTGGACACCTTGATTTCAGGCCTCTAGCCCTCAGAACTGTGAGAGAATGCACTCCTGTTGTTTTAAGCCAAAGAGTGCGGGCTAATTTGTTATGGCAGCCCTAGTGGACTAGTGGAATGGGCGAACCTCACAACCAAAACAGTGAATGAAATAAACACTTGGTACAGGGGAAAAGATGATGCTAAAAATCAAGCTTGAAAAACATGAAAACTGGTACTTTGCATTAGATTAAAATATTATATATCAATAAAAACATAAAGAAGCAAATGGGAATGAAAACACCAAATTTAGCGAGTGCAAGCTGTGTAGAAAAAGAAGAGAACACAGTGGGGGTCCACAGAGAGTTCCAGCTGTATTGAAAATACCGTGTTTCTTTTTTCTTTCTTGTTTTTTTAAGATCTTATTTATTTATTTAACAAAGAGAGAGAGCAAGCAAGCACATGCAGAGGGAGTGGCAGAGGGAGAGGGAGAAGCAGGCTCCCTCGCTGAACAGCACCATCCTGGAACTCTGGGATCACCACCCCGGAGGGGCAGATGCTTAACCAACTGAGCCACCAAGGCACCCCATAATACTGTGTTTAAGCAGAGTGGTGAGGTCGAGTATGATCAATATCATATTTTTAATACCATTGTGTAGTACTAAACTGTTTCACAATAATTAAATTTAAAATAACGTTTAAGAGGAAAAAAGGAGAAGGACAAGAAGGAAGGTTGATAGCACCTGGAGGGAGGGAATTTCTTTCTTGGATAATGCGTGACCTTTCAAATGTCAGCCAGAACAACATGATTTGGTGTGTGTGTTATCTCCTGATACTTAATAAGAAGATGAAAATCACTTTGTTAATATTCAGAGTTCTGATGTCATTTATAAATAATTCCAATAGTAACCTTTTTCATTGGAAAAACACCTGTATAGTGCTGCCTCTGATTACTCCCTGTGGATATTGCTTAGCTAAAAATTAATGTATCATACTTTCTAGAATGACAGACTGTGGGCTGGAATAAGAGAAAACAGTAATTTATAAGATGGAGTAATTACTGGACGATCCAGGTACTATTTACTGACTTTCTTCTTCTTTGTTCTCAAGCCAACAAAATTATCGTGTCCACAATCCCAGAATCTTTTATTAGCCTTAATCTTAGGTTGTCTATCAAAAACAATACTGTCGTGGATTAATAAACAGCACCAACCCATAATAAGGGTCCAGGCCCTCGGTCCTCCATGGTAATAAGTGAGCTCTGCTGAAGCATTATCAAAGTGTGATTGACTAGCTGGGCTGCCGAACCCTTGCTCCCTCAGTATGGCTGAAGCCGCCTCCCCGGCTGCGCTATCTGGAATATCCACGAGGTGGCAGCAACTCCTCGGCAGCCAACCAGGGGCTCCAGTGGCAACTGAGGCAGCCATTGACTTCCTTCTCACCAACAGGGCGGTTGTGGTTTCAAAGTTGGTTGTTTCTTTTAGAGCTGGGATTTAGAAAACCACTATGAGCATTTTCAGTTAGAAATTATTCAGGTTTAATCACAACTAACATAAACCATAATTTTATATCTGCTATAAGCTGTCTCACATTTTTTCCTTCTTTTTTTTTCAGTATACTTGGTGAAATACTGTATTTTTAAAACATGCCTGTTTTCCAAAATGCACTAGGCATGTGAATAATGTTAAAGAATAAGACCTTTATATTGTGAAGGTACCAGGGAAGTCAACATCTACAATAATCAAAGAAACAGATAATCTTCCAAACAACTTGCATTTTATAAAGGGCAGAATCTGATAGCAGGTAAAATATGGCTGGTACCAGTGCACTCTCTCTCTCTCTTTTTTTAAAAGATTTTATTTATTTGGGCACCTGAGTGGCTCAGTGGGTTAACGCCTCTGTCTTCGGCTCAGGTCATGATCTCAGGGTCCTGGGATCAAGTCCCACATTAGGCTCTCTGCTCAGCGGGGAGCCTGCTTCCTCCTCTCTGCCTGCCTCTCTGCCTATTTGTGATCTCTCTTTGTGTCAAATAAATAAATAAAATCTTTTTTTTAAAAAAAAAGATTTTATTGGGGCGTCTGGGTGGCTCAGTTGGTTGATCGACTGCTTTTGGCTCAGGTCATGATCCTGGAGGCCTGGGATTGAGCCCCACATCGGGCTCCCCGCTCAGCGGGAAGCCTGCTTCTCCCGCTCTCAGTCCCTCTGCTTGTGTTCCCCCTCTAGCTGTGTTTCACTCTGTCAAATAAATAAATAAAATCTTAAAAAAAAAAAAAAGGATTTTATTTATTTTATTTGACAGAGAGAGACACAGCAAGAGAGGGAACACAAGCGGGGGGGGGGGGGGGGAGTGGACGAGGGAGAAGCAGGCTTCCCACCAAGCAGAGAGCCTAGTGCAGGGCTCGATCCGAGGACACTGGAATAATGACCTGAGCCAAAGGCAGACACTTAAGGACTGAGCCACCCAGGGGCCCCACCAGTCCTCTCTTCCTCTAGGGCATTGTTGCTAAAATCCAGACCCAGATGAGAAATAGCACACCAAGTCTCTAGTTTCCTTATTCTGTGTTATAGTGCTCAGATTCCGAAGATCTGAACCCTTGAGTACCTAAGCCCGTAACAGGATGATTAGATAGTGGTCCTCAGAAATTTCTGGGATGACACTGCCTAAATTTTTTTGTTTTAAGTAGACTCCACACCCAGTATGGAGCCCCACAAGGGGCCTCAACTCAAGACCCAGAGATAAGACTTGAGCTGAGATCAAGAGTCAGATGCGTAACCGACTGAGTCACCTAGGCTCCCCTATATGTATATTTCTAAGATGAAAATGGAATGAGGCCACATTTTGTAGGCAGTTTGTTTACTTAGGAATAGGACGTGGACATCTTCCCATACCAGTGAACTTTCTTCCAGGACATGGCTTTTAATGGCTACTTTGCGGCTATCAGATCCACCATCATTTCTTTAATTTCTTGTTATTTAACGTTAGATTGTTTTCAGTTATTCCATTATAAAGATATTACAATAAATTCCTGTAATACAGTTTTTGCACAAAGCTCTGATAATTGCTTTGAATAGTGGCCCCAACTTTTATATTTACCCCTGATCGAGTTGAGCAGGCTTTAGATGACTCAGCAAACAGGAAGATGAACTTCTTAGAAGCCCTGATACCAGTGAGCTACCCCCACATTCCAGAAGTAGCTCCAGAACACCTGGCTCTCTTAGCCAGGACTGTCAGGGAGGAAAGCTCAAAATTAGCAGAATATTCACTAGATGAGTGGTGCTCAAAGCTCAATGTATGTACGTATTGCAGAGCTTGTCAAAATGCTGACCTGGGGTGGAGGCTGAGCTTCTGGTCATCCACTAGGCTCCCAGGTGGTGATGATTCTTCTGGTCAGTGGACCACACCTGAGTAGTGAGGACCAAGATTACATTCCCCTTAGACGTAGTATACCTGTGTCTCATCTTTTGAGTTTCCCAATTATATAAAACCCAAAGACGTCCAGAAATCAAGGGGCAGAGTTGAGATGAATCTCTGCTTTCAATAATGTGTTTATTCAAGCCAGTTCATTTGGACCTTGCTTTTGGAAAAACATTTTTTGCTCTTTATTTTTTAGCATTCTCTCTAATTTCCAGAGGCCCATAGGCAGACTTTCTTTCCATATTAGTAATTTATAAAAGAGAAAAATCAAGGATTTATATCTGAAACTGATGCTATATCATGGATTCCCAAAGGTGAATGAAGGAGCTTGCCCTTTCCTCTATTCATTATTGGAATCCTTCAACTTTCATGGGTGGCCTGTTAGAAATCTGAACTGTGAAGAACATGCTTAGTGATTGGTGGGATTTTCCAGGAAATATCACAGACTTTTTTGACTGGGAAATAAATATGTCACAGTTTTTGTTTTAACAAGGTAAAATAACGCACCATATATTTTGAATATTGACAATTAGCATTTAAACTACTTTTATTACAAAAGAACAATGCATGTTTATTGTAGGAAATTTGAACACGTTAAAAGAAAAAAAGAATTAAATTCCATCACCCAGAGATAATTATCATTATTAATAATCTACTACAGGGGTGCCTGGGCGGCTCAGTCAGGTAGGCATCTGACTCTTGGTTTTGGCTCAGGTCCTGATCTCAGGATCATGAGATCTAGCCCTGTGTTGGGTTTTGTGCTCAGTGAAGAGTCTTCTTAGGATTCTCTCCCCTCTCCTTAAACCGCCCGCTCATTCTTGAATGCCCTTTCAAATAAATAAATAAATCTTTAAAAAATCTGTTACAAACATCCCCATGTACTGCAGCAATTTAGGAAAACCCTCATTTCCTCTTTGGCTCATAAAATCCACCTCCAGACACAAACCTTGTGCAGTTTTTCTGCTCCTTATCCTAGGAAGTAGGCATAGTAAAGGCAAGACACTCTTAAGAACTATTTCTTTTTCACATCCTTTATCAGTCATATTAAATTGTTTTATTGGGGGAAAATTATCAAATCAACTAAACTTTTATAATATTTATTCTATAAGTAAAATTATTCCAGTTGTTTTTATAAGTGAATATTTAATTGTTTAATGGTTTCTAGGTTGTTTCTTTTTTTTTTTTTAACATCAGTTTAGCAACCCTTCCTTACCCAGTCAGCAGCCCAGAGTATGACAAGCTAATTAAATTAATTAACCCCTGCATGTCAGTTCACATACTGTGTTCCGTCAGTTAAAATACCAGAATAATTAGTAGACCCATGATTTGATCAGTGTTTCAGACTTTACAATAGGTCCACATACAGCTATTTCGTATGTACTTTATTATGTTGTCACCACAGCAACTGTGTGAAATGTTAGTTTTATCTCTGTTTTTTAAGTGACAGAGCTGGGGGCACCTCGGTGGCTCAGTCGGTTAAGCATACATGACAGAGCGGAGGTGCGAAGATGTTAAGTGATTTACTAAAAAACTCACATTCAGGGAGTGGCAGAACAGGGAAAATGGTACCCTTTTTAAAAAAAAGATTTGTATTTATTTATTTGACAGAGAGAGAGAGATCACAAGTAGGCAGAGAAGCATGCAGAGAGGGGGAAGCAGGAGCTGAGCAGGAAGCCTGATGTGGGACTCCATCCCAGAACCCTGGGATCATGACCTGAGCTGAAGGCAGACGCTTAGCCAACTGAGCTACCCAGTTGCCCCTTATCGACATTAATCTTCTTTTTTTAAAAAAAAATATTTTATTTATTTATTTGACAGAGAGATCACAAGTAGGCAGAGAGTCAGGCAGAGAGAGAGGAGGAAGCAGGCTCCCTCCGGAGCAGAGAGCCCGACGAGGGCCTCGATCCCAGGACTCTGAGATCACGACCTGAGCCGAAGGCAGAGGCTTTAACCCACTGAGCCACCCAGGCACCCAAAATGGTACCTTTTTAAATTTTCTACTATTGACTCATTTTGTTCTTAATTTCCCCATTAAAATGTTCAGAATAAAAAAGATAACAAAGATGCAGATGTTTATGCTTCTTGCTATGCTGTAAAAATTTCTTTGTCTTCGAACATAAGAGGATAAGATACATATGAGGACCCTGTACTATCTTTTCAGTTTTTCTGTAAATCTAAAACCAGTCTTGAAAAATTTATTTAAATGGGGGTGCCTGGGTGGCTCGGCTCAATCAGTTAAACATCTCTCTTTTGTTCAGGTCATGATCTCAGAGTCGTTTAGATCATGATCTCAGGGTCCTGGGATCAAGTACCGTGTGGGGCTCCCCACTTGGTGGGGAGTCTGCTTCTCTCTCTGCCCCTCTCCCCTCATTTTCTCCTTGTCCCTCTCTTTCTCTCAAAAAAATAAATAAAATATTTTCTAGTATGGCCAGACATATTTCCCATCTAGGTTTCTAATTATTTCAGGCCCAGAAATATGCTGGCATCCATAAATTAAATTTCACCCCTCGGAAGATGAGCATTGCTTGGGATGATCACCTCAGTATCCCAACTGCCCTCCAGAGCCCAGTTCAACATGAATGTGTCCCTTCTCCGTCAACACTGTCGCCTGCTAGTCTGGAACTATATGAGCGTGGCTGGGCGGCAAGTCCTGAGCAGTGCTAGCACAAATCTAGTCAGTGTGCCTTCCTCATGGCATTGTACTAAAAGTTCCCCTTCTTTTAGGAGCAAGCAGAATTTAAGTGTTTATCAATCCCTTTTGGTTAAAAATGACCCACCCTCGCCTACTCTTCTCCTTTCCATCTTCTGTCTTCCCACAATGGATCTGTCAAACAGGTTCTTGGAGCCTTGGGAAGTTGAATTTGGAGGAAAAACTGAAGATGAGAAGCACTCAGGCTGGTGGTGGTCGATAAATTTCTCAGAGAGAACCTCTCATTGGGTGTGCGGCCTTTCAGAACCTCTAGGTCCCTGGCAGCGAGGCATGGCCGTGTGGTGTGGCCATATGACTAAATTCTGGCCAATGGGCCATGAGCCAAAATAATGTGGGTAACTTCTGGCTTATGCCTCTAAGGGGAAGGGGTGTGTCTTCCCTTCTCTCCCTCTTTCTGCTAGCAGGAATATGGGTGTGGGAATGGACCACTCTGGTCATGAAGATGAGGGTAGTATTCCAGACATAATACAGCAAAAAGAGAGAAAAAACCTGGGCCCTTGACTAGTTTCCAAAGGAAAGCCACCAAATTTTCACATGAGAGAAAAATAATCTTCCAACTGCTTAGAGCCATTGCATGCCTTTCTTACCTACTTGAGTGGATTTCCTCCCAATGTCAGTATCTGTGTCCGCCCCAGAGTATGTTTCAGGCGCTGGGCCCTCTCACTGCCCTCTACCCCGCTATGATCAACTAAGCCAGGTTTAGGATGTTGCAGAGTATACGTTGTCCTGAGCTTTTTCTACTGTCTCTTTCTCCTGTGGTTCATAGATATGTTCTCTGCGAAAAGCATTACACAGTGTTCTTTTCCTCATTGTGTTCTTTGCTCTAAGCTTTCAATCAGTCAATGTTTCTTACTCTCTCAGGCTCTGTTATTAAGCGCTCCACTCTGGCGCTGTTCACATCTATGAAGGCTGCACATTCCGTGATTCTGCGGCTCATTCCCCGCTGACTTGTTGAACAGCAGAGTGGGGCAATTTATCGCCCTCAGAAAATTTTATCTGCCCTTACATAGGAAAAGGACAGGCTCTCTCACATAAAAACCACCGGGGAAATTACTTTCCCAAGGAAAACAAATACATTCTCGCTGTCCTATCTCATGACACAGCCACTGTTGCAAGAACTGGATCTCGACCAGATCCAGAGACCGAGATCAGCCCCAGCCCGTCCCTCCAGGAAAGCAAGCAGCTGCGGGGAATGGAGGAGGGTCACTCATGCCAGCCAGGGAAAACTGCATATTGAAAGAGAACAACTGGTAGTCCAGGCAAGCTGTTGGTACCAGATGGATGTTGCAAGAATTACAGTGGCCTCTTTACTGGAAAGCAGAATGTGGCACTGAGCAATCCAGGAGCAAGTTATGTTTGGAGAACTAGTCTGGTAGCTGGTAGTAGAGAGGTGGGGCTGGCAGCAGAGAGCAGGACTCTGAGCACGAGGCAGAAACCTAACGACAGGACTTTGGGCCCTAGAGTAGTGATTCCCAACTAGAGATGGTTCTGTCTCCCCAGGGAACAGGTGGCGATGTCTGGAGATATTTGTAGCTGTTATAATTGAGGGATGCTAATGGTATCTAATGATGAGAGGCCAGGGATGCTGGTAAGCCTTCTATAATGCACAGAGCAGCCCTTGCACATGGACAGACACAATAATAAAAAAACTCTCCACCACAAAGTGTCAACAGGGCCAATGCCGAGACACGCTGTCCTAGACAGACTAAGATGAAAAGAGCAGGACCCCATCTCCGGGATGTTGGGGGTCCTGAACAGGCTGCCAAGGGCAAGCTTAAGAGCAGAAAAGTAAGACCTGGCCCCGATACCAGAGTTAGGCTGTAGGTCAGACAGGCAGGACTGAATCCCATTTATCAGAACTGACATACAACGTCATGGCCATGCTAGGAGCAAAGTAAATTGCTACCAAATCCCTGGAATGGGAGGATTGTTTTACAGCAGGATTCTTAACATAGTTCCACAAAGCCTTTGGAGGTAGGAGGAGATCCCTGCACATAGATAAGGAGATCTTGACCTTTTCCTCAAATTATTGCAAAATTATGTGTTTTTGCATTTTCCTGGGGTAAAGATACAAAGCTTCCTTCAGGATCTAAACAAGGGCAGAAGACCCTGAGAAGGGTAACCCACAGAAGAAAGATGAAAAACTAACGAAAACAGCTGCAGTAAATAAACACTGCATGCCAGCTACTGTTTGCTGCCTCACCCAGATTAGCTCACTTAATCTTCATAACGATGTTATGAAGCACATACTTTTTTCATCCCATTTCACAGATGAAGAAACTGAGACCAGACTTTCTCTAAGACAGTGCTTCCCAACTTTCCTCACAGCATGCACATGCATGATCTTTATGCAAGATCTTTATGGAGAAATCAAAAAGTATAGTAATATCTGTCAAAGGCACAGTGAGGTAAAGGGACAAGGATGCTTAGGACCAGAGGCAACTTAGCCAGGGGATCTTGCAGTCCAGTATCCACTCCTCCTCTGCCGGCCTTGGCCTCTCCAGGGTTGAGGGCTTAAACACCTCTAAAACACATTCAGAACACATCAGTTTGCTTCCATGGCACACCAGATAGAAAACTCTGCTACTACCGTGAAAGAAATTGAGTTGTAAATCTTCCAACAAAGGAAACGCCAGGCCAGCTATTTCTAATGGCAAGAACAGCACAACAGTCAAGACACAATTTCAATCATACAAGAAATCTTGCAGAATAGGAAAAGTGGGATAGTATCCAACTCATTATCTGAACTAGTGTAACCTTCATACTAAAATCAGGCAAGAACTGAGAAAGGAAACTTTCAGGCCAATCTAAGGTCAGTAGACAAAATGTAATTGTAAAGCTACACATTAGCGACACATACACAGAAAAGAAAGATGCTAATTACAAATGGCAACAACAAAAAAATAAGGCTCTTGGGATGGATCTAACAAAAGGTGTGTAAGTCCTTGATGGAAAACATAATAAAACCTCAGTAAAGGTGGGCGCCTGGGTGCTTCAGTTGGTTAAGCTAAGCATCTGTCTTTGGCTCAGCTCATGATCTCTGGGTCCTGGAATCAAGCGGGAGTCGGACTCCCTGGTCAGTGGGGAGCCTGCTTCTCCCTCTCCCTTTCCCCCCAACTCTCCTCCCTCCCCTCGTGCTCTTTCTCGCTCTCAAATAAAGAAATAAAATCTTTTAAAAAACTTCAGTAAAGGACATGAAAAAAATGTGAACAGTATATCCCTAAAACGACTTATAGATTTCATGATATTCTATTCATGGAAGTTGATATTGGTCCTAAAATACAGGTGAGCAAAGAGCCACAAATGGCCAAAACAATCCTAGAGAGGGGCAAGTAGAAGCGATGACCCAACTACCAGCTCTTAAGATTTATTATAAGGTCTTCAGTAATTCGGAATGTGTTATTGGTTCAGAGATAGATCAAAGGACCAAAACAGAGTCCAGAGTCAGACCCATGAATAGATGAATATAGGGAAAACTTATCTATGGCATTGCAAATTAGGAAGAGGAGGAGAGACCCTTAGGTATTAATTGATGAGTCATAAGACAGAAAGAGTTCAGTGTATTCCTGCATCACAATAGACACAAAAATCCAATCTAGATGGATAAAAGACTTAAAGACAGAACTTAAAATTTTAGAAGAACACGTGGAATATTATCTCCCTAATTATGAGATAATTAGAAACACAGGATTTCTTTTTTTTTTTTTTAAAGATTTTATTTATTTAACAGAGAGAAACACAGCCAGAGAGGGAACACAAGCAGGGGGAGTGAGAGAGGGAGAAGCAGGCTTCCCGCTGAGCAGGGAGCCCGATGTGGGACTCGATGTGGGACTCAATCCCGGATCTCCGAGATCATGACCTGAGCCGCAGGCAGTTGCTTAACCAACTGAGCCACCCAGGCGCCTCGAAACACAGGATTTCTTGACACAAAACTGGCAACATGAATTCAGCTATATTAAAATAACAACACTGCTGCTCCTCAAAAGACAAGAGAGTGAAAACAGAAGCCAAAAACTGGAGGAAGAGACTCACTCAGATTTAGTCACCAGACATCAGCGCACCTTTCAATTGATAAGAAAAAAGATAACCACCTACAACCCAGAAGAACAAAATAGGAACAGCCTTGAACAGAAGAACACATGTAGGTGGTAAATAAACATATGAAAATACGCTGGCCCTCATTTGCTTTTAGATTACAATGAGCTCCTGTTTTATACTCATCAGATTGGCAAAAATAAAGAAGTCTGACGTTAGCAAGTGCTGCTGAGAATTTGTAGTAACGGTAAGGTAACTATCATATATTGTCAGACGCTAACCTGGAACTCTCCAGGAAAGCTGAGCACATTCATTAACCCCCCACCAAGCAGTTTCCCCTGGTGTGGTAAGCAGACTTTCTAGATGACCCTTAATGAACTCCACCTTTTAGTTTCCATGCCTGTGGCTAATTCCCTCCCCTTGAGGTGAAGTGATGGGGAGCTACCTCTGAGACTAGGATTCAAAACACTGGCTTCTGCCCAACTCTCATTCTGTCTTTTCCTGCTTACCCGTGGGCACCAGGTGGTAGCTGTGGAGACACCCACATGGCGAGGAGTGAGGACCAGAGAGGACAACCAGAGAGGAACTGAAGCCTCGAGCCCGACAGCACGCGAGGAAGTGACTCTTGCCAGCAACCAAGTAAGTGAGCTTGGAGCAGATTCTTTCCATGAAGATGACCGTAGCACTGGCCCACATCTTGATAGACGCCTTGGTAGAGCTCAGAGTGAGAAGACCCAGCGGGGCCGCATCTGGATTCCTGACCCAGGAATCTCAGAAACTGTGAGATAGTGGTTGTGTTATTTTAAGCTGTTGAATCTGGGAGTGATTTTTTATGTAGCAGTAAAAAAACTAGTAAGTCCGTGTGAGCACAATAAGCACATAGGTCTGTGGGGTCCGGAGTACAGATGAGCCCACAGTGTTGATCCCTCAATGGCTGGGGCTGCCAGGAGCAAGCAGGTCAGGGCGGGACTGGATAAGTAGAGTTCTAGAGAGGGCTGGCCCCCAGCCAGGAGCAGCCTCCTCTGGTTACCTTAGTGCGCCATACAACAGTATGGGGTTTTTTGATATGTGTGCCATTATGTGAAAAAAAGTAGGAAAGCATTAGGCTATGAAATAATCTTTCTTGTGAAGAATGTTTGGTAATTGATATTTTCTGGGACCATGTCCTCAAAGCTTCATCACCCGAGAATGTGCGGAAAAAGGCAAACTTTCAGACTACATCTCAGATCTACAATACCAGGTACTCTGGTGGGAGTGGGGGCAGCAATCTGTGTTTTTAAAGGCTTTCCAGATGATTTGGGTACAGGTGAAAGTTTGAGAGACATTGTTCTAAGAATCTGTGCATCTTGTCTGTTTTCAAATTTGTTGGAAAAGGTGCTAGATCTTTTTAGCATCTAAGTTATGTACTGTTTTCATGCTATGTTGTTGGTGTTTTCTTTTCCTTCCTGGTCACACTCTCTGAGGGTTTGTCACTACTCTTAATCTTCTCAAAAGATGTACTTTGCTGCTTCTTTTGTTTCATTATTTTTCCCCTTATTTCAATCCTTCTACTTTCTTTAGGTTTATTCTGTTTTTCTGTTCCTGTTAACCAAATATTTGGGAGCATTTTTAACCAAATATTTGTCTTAAATTTATTAGGAAGTAGGTAACACAGATGGTATAAATTCTGGCCCCAACCATGTATTGTAACAAATTTGTGGTTAGATATTCTCCAAATATTTTTCCCTATTTATTATTATTATTATTATTAAGCTCTAAAGACGACAGGTGAATTCCCCTCACTGTCTCTCTGGGGGGTGTCCCATCGGCCCTAGTTCAGCCATCTCAAATGCAGCCAGTATAACCTTTGCTGGAATTCTGGCTTCATGGGGAAAATTTCCAGGCCATCCCCTCAGCGTTCACAGGCCTTGTAGTTCTGTGTATCCTCCTCAGCATATGGCCACCGAAGTTCACTAGAAAGCTCTGTGGTAAACACCAGCATCAGATAGGCCTACCTCTCAGGACTTTTCCTTTTTTATTACCTATGGCAGGAAGACTCTTCTTCTTCCCAATAGGCCAGCCAAGTGTTTTATTCATTTATTTTTTTTAAAAGATTTTGTTTATTTATTTGACAGAGAGAAACACAGCCAGAGAGGGAACACAAGCAGGGGGAGCAAGAGAGGGAGAAGCCGGCTTCCCGCTGAGCAGGGAGCCCGATGTGGGGCTCGAACCCGGGTCTCCAGGATCATGACCTGAGCCAAAGGCAGTCGCTTAACCAACTGAGCCACCCAGGTGCCCCCAGCCAAGTGTTTTAAAAGATACTTAAAATTATCTTTCGGGGCTTCTGGGTGGCTCAATTGGTTAAGTGTCTGCCTTTGGCTCAGGTCATAATCTCAGGGTCCTGGGATGGAATCCCGCGTCCGGCTCCTTGCTTGTGGGGAGCCTGCTTCTCCCTCTCCCTCTGCCATTTCCCCTGCTTGTGCTCGTGCTTTGTCAAATAAATAAATAAATAAATAAATAAATAAATAAACAAACAAACAAATAAATAATAAAAGTATATTTCATCCAGAATTTGAAATTCCATATTAGAAGACATTGTCTGGACATCTAGTCTTCCACAGAACTAGAAATAGAAACTAACCCTATTTATGACATAAACATTTTCTTTGTCTTTTCCTTACTTTCTAAGTTGAATGCTCATTTCATTTTTAAGAGCTTTCTTATTTTTTTGTATTTTAAGCTATAAATTTCCCTCTGAATGGCACTTTACCCCACAATAATGATCAAGATAAAATTTTGTTACTTACCATACAATATTACCATTGCATAGGTGTAGGGCAGAGTGATCTTTATATATTTTCCCAACAATCAATGAGATATGTACCGTTATCATTTATCATTAAATTAAAGTAATTTTCCTAGGATCACCAAAGATAGGTAGCATGTAGGGAAGCTAAGATTCCAATTCAGGTTTGCCTGAATTCAAAATGAGTTCTTGCAAGCAATTTACTCTGTTTTCTGGGAGAAAAAAAAAGAATGGGGAATATCTGAGATGAGAGTGAAAGGAAAAAATGACATCAATTGGTTTTAGTGTTAGAGTAAAAAGTACCTCACAATTGGAGCTAGGGGAAACTGTAGGTTGTTAAGGGAATAGTAACAATCCAACTGCAAAGTTGGAGAGCATGTTGCAAACTGAGGAAGCGTTGCAGTGGTAACAGGTGTGCAGAAACACCCTGGGCTCCCAGCTGCTCTGACAGAAACTGGTCTTTCACAACAATTCAAATTGTGATTAATTTGCACTTTCTTGGCAATATCTCAATTCACAAAGAAGAAACCAACTTGTAATCCAAATGGCCAAATTTGTAGTGCATGGAACCATCACTGACCAACGTAGTTTTAGCCCCAAACAGTCTCTTCTGCTAATCCCAGACCTTGGCTCCAAGCCACCTGGCTTCTTGCTTTTATTATTTGCAACAGAATCCAGGATTCAGAGTGAATAAAAGAGCGGAACAGAATATAATTCCTGGTAATATTGTCTCTGAGCCTCGTGCACTTATCCTTTTTGTCTCTCCCCGGGGGGAAAAGCAGTTATTCTTACTTATGCTAAATCCAGTTGTTCCCCACAGCGGCCATGCAAATCTTGGCACCTAGCGCACAACAGAATAAAAAGTCAAGGCGGTGGGAGGTGTTCACATGAGAGCAACAGGCCTCTTCAAAGCCCCAAACTGTTCCATCCATTTTCTGCTAAAAATAAAGGGTTCTATTCATCAAAAACTTTTATATATTCTTATGATTTTTCTTACCAAGAAAAAAAACCCCAACATGATATGCAGGCAAAGAAGAACAACTCCCGGTTCACTAACCGTGCCATCCTTTCATTTCTCAGAGTAAGCAAATAATCCAGAGAGAGGACAGTGGGAGAGGCTTGGCATTTGCCGTATTTGCCAGACAAAAACCGTCTTCTGCTAAAAGGGATCTGACCTCAAATTAGACATCAACATTGTTCAGTTTGAGGGAAACGGTCTCCTTTCTGCACACCCGTTTAACCAAATGAATTACCCAAAACCTGCACGGGAGAGATGGTATAGCTTTGTTTTAATGGGACTTCTAAATATTATAAATTTCTTGTTATTTCTTCCCAGCCAAGGAGACCTGGTTAGAATTTACCAAAATTGGAAGATGATTTAGACCTTATTCTTTTGCTGTCTTCCATTTCCTCTCAATTTTTAAGAACGATCTTTCTGTTTTAGGTCCAAATTGTTATATGCTGTAGAAAGCTTCCTGTACTTATTAACATAATAGTACCAACTAAAATTTTTGAAGAATTAAAAAATCACAATCCCACCCCACTAAAAAGTCAGCTGGTTTCCATTTTCTAGGCTTCCTCGCCACCCTAAATTTGCATGCATTCTCTGTACATACATATATACATACATAGTTGTAATCCTAGCATAGATGAGTTTTAAAAATCCTGAACAGTTTATCACATCCTGACTTTTTTCTTTCTTCCTTTTGTGTTGACAGATCAGTTTGCCTAGAGAAGGAATCCACTGGCCCAGGAGGGCTACCTATTCTTTGTAATTATTCAACATGGGTAAATCCTACCTCTCTAACAAAACCAGCATATCCACCCCCCTTTTTCCCCGCTATTTTCTTTTGGGCTTTCCACAGACTCTGGGAAAGTGTTCAGTGCATAGAAAGAACTTCAGTTGTGAAATGTTTTCAGTTATTCATTTGCTTTGCTAGGTATTCCCTTAAGTGAACTGAGAGTTTATTGAATTGGATTTATTGAACTGAATTTAAATTTCCCATTAATAAGACTCGCATTACTTGAAAGACACAGGAATTTTACTAGCCAGCACCTGCAGAGCTGTGAGTCACCGTGTGCATGGTCTCCCAAACATGCCAGCCTCTTCCATGCCTGTCTGTCCTTGCTTCTGCTGTCAACCTGGAAAGCACATTTTCATTCTTTAAAATGTTGTGCAAAGTCTGCCTTGTTTAACGAAGACTTTTTCTAAGATAGAAATCACCAATCTCTTCTTCAGGCCACTCTAAACTTCGTGCCTCCTTTATTATAGTAATTTGTTTATTATAAGACTGCCTCTCCATGAGAATGTAAGCTCCTTAAAGTCAAGAGCTGTATTTTATTCATCTTTGTACTTCCAGCACCTTCCATGATTCTTTGGATGTCAAGATCACTTTGGGGTGTACACTGAATGTCAGATGGCTACTAGACATCTATCTTAGTGGTCTCACAGCTAAGGAAAGAGAAAGCAAGTTTAGGTAATGTCACAGCATGAGATACAGGTTGGAGAACAATTCACTATATGTTGATGCCACCATTTCTATGTTTCAAACGTTCTGACAAGGAGAATAATAAACATACGACAGCAAAAAAATGCCAAATGGCTGCAGACTTATTCTATGAGTCTAAGAGACAAACTAGTCATTTTTAAAACGTTTCTTTTCTTTTTTCTTTCTTTCTTTCTTTCTTTCTTTTTTTTTTTTTTTTTAGAGAGAGGAAGAGAGAGAGGGGTGGGGGGTAGGGGCAGAAGGAGTGGGAGAGAGAGAATCTTAAGCAGGCTCCACACCTAGCATGGAGCCCCACATGGGGCTCGATTTCACAACCCTGAGATCATGACCTGAGACGAAATCAAGAGTCGGATGCTTAACCAACTGAACCACCCAGGTGCCGTTAAAATGTTTCTTGTGGAAAACTTCAGACATGTACAAAAGCAAGAAGAGTTTAATGGAACGTCCAACATCAATCGCTGTCAACATATAGCAATTCTTATGCCATTTATGCCCTGATCCATTTTCTTTCCCTACTGGATTACTTTAAAGCTAAATTTAGACATCAAATCATTCTTTTGTAAAGATTAGGATATAGATAAGGGATCTTCATAGACATAACCAAAGTATCACTATTCCTAAAAAAAAAATACTACTATCTTCATATTACCAATACCAGCAATATTTAAATTTTGCCTCATCAATGTTTTTCAGAGTTTTACCATCAGGATCCAAAGGGCTCATGCTTTACATTCAATTGTTTTTCTTAAGCCTCTTTGAAGCTATCCATTCCGCCTGCCTTCTTTTTTCCCCTTGTAATTTATTTGTTGAAAGAGCCGGGTCATTTGTCCTATAGAGTTTCCCAAACCCTAGATTTAGTGATTGAATCTTCTTACTGTGTGAATCGTGTTCTTCATTTCCCTGCACTTCCTGCAAACTATAGTTAGATTTTCATCCATGTCCAGTGGAATTTTCTGTGATGATGGAATTGTTCTATATCTGCATGTGTCCATTACACTAGTGTGACTGAGGGGCAGAATTATTTTATTTTGTTATGATTAATTTATATTCACATAGCCACAGATGGTTAGTGCTTGCCTTATTGGACAGCACATATAGGTTAAGTCAGAAAAAATGAAATTGAAATAGACACAGGTTGTTGACTTCTGTATTGGATTCAGGTTTGCTTGTTTATCATGGGTGGCTCAGTGGGTTAAAGCCTCTGCCTTTGACTCAGGGTCCTGGGATTGAGGCCCACATGGGCTCTCTGCTCAGCAGGGAGCCTGCTTCCTCCTTTCTCTCTCTGCCTGCCTCTCTGCCTACTTGTGATCTCTCTCTCTCTCTGTCAAATAAATGAATAAAAATCTTAAAAAACAAAACAAAACAAAACAAAAAACTTCATAATTGTGACTTTCCACTAGGGGGCGGAAGATAGTTGTCTTCTGTAATATTAGCAGCCCCTTGATGATCATTGTCTACATCCATCAAATTCATTAGAAGGTGGCAAAATGATCATATTCTATATTTATCATTCGTCTTCACTTATTAGCTTAACTCTATCAAGAAAACTTCATTTTATCAACAATTTTGTGGTCCTGAGATATAATTTATATGGGAAAAGCAGAATAAATGCTTGATTCTTCTTTTTAAGAAAAATGATTTGGTTCCTAGCATTCTCCAAAGATCAGTATTTTTTTCGTTGATTAGCATCATTACAAACACAGGTTTTAATGTGTTTCATTCCAGTGCAGTTATTATTCATTTTGATGTTTAAATGTGCCCCATTTTTGGCCCATGGGAGCCTCTTTAAATTGGCCTCTGAATCCTTTTATCATGACTCCCATAGTTTTTCATAGCTTCCTTGCTTTCTAATATGACAGGATATTCCAAGCTCATCAGAATCATTTTTGTCCCAGTAACTAGCCACTTCCCCAAGAGGCAATTCCTTTTGGTGAGAAGTTGTATTTAGAAACTAGTCTGGGTGCTACGGTAGACTAATGAGCCAGGATTCATCATTGTCCCCAGGCTTTTCCAGTAGATAGAACCAAGAAACATTTTTAAATGGAAAATGCATTACGCATTTACATTTCTAATTCAAATTTAGGATTACAAGGTTTTTATTTGACTTTTCTGATTTTATATTTGTAACTTTTTTATTTTGTAAATCTTGGCTCTTCTTGATTTAACGTAATTACTTATTTGCCTTATTCTATTGCATACATAATAGTTTAGAATAAACTATACCAATGTTATTGGTGCTGACAATATGACTATTGGAAAAATATGTTGGTTTTTTAAAGTTCCTTTTGTCTTAGAGCACATCCTGGTCAAATTATTATGTTTTTTAAAATACCTTGAAATAGTTCTTCTCTGTGCAGTTAAGCTACCTACTCAATACACAGTTAGGTTTACTAACTGCATTTTTAAATTTTCATAGTTATTCCATTTTATTTTAATCATGCATCATATTCACATAGTTCCAAAGTCATATCTCTAAAGTAATTTGAGAAATGTCTGGCTTCGGGTACTATTCCCTCCTTTTGTTCCTTCTGACTCTCAGGGAAATTTATTTTAAATTGGGTGTTGGTCTATCTTCCACTTAAGCTAGTAAATCTGGAACTTTAAAAAATTACCATGTACCTTGAGCCACAGTAGCCTGTCTTATTTCACCGGGGCTCATCCCATCCCTCATTCTCTCCATTTCATTTGCCCAAAGTGAGGATGATAGCAGCAATGACTCCCGTGACAGTTTGCTAAGTGTGGCTCTGGTCAGCAGTTGAAAATACCAAGTTGTTTCATCCTACTTTTATGTTTGTTAGGGTCACAAAGTAGATCTGAAACCATTTCGTATTTTCTGCTGACATAGCCTTTGCTCTCTCAGAAGCAGAATGGTTGCAGCATTGAAATAGCAGCATCAAAACTCATATACCCTCAGTGAGAAAATCAGGACCATGCATTTACTGAATCCTGGAAAAGGAAATCATTTGGGGGAAATAATTTAGCCCATTACTCTTCTCAGAGCTGCACTTAATGCATTTTAGGTAACTATTATGATCAACACCAAAAATACACTGGTAATAGGTCTTCGTGTGTGGCCGCCATGAAAAGGCACATGAAAAGGCACCTTCTAGATCTGCAACGGCAGGGAGTGTAATTGACTGAGGCCCCCATGCTGATGGGCTCTGCAGTCCATTGTGCCATTTTTAAAAAACAGCATCTTTATTGAGATATCATGCCACATACCATAAAACTCACTTTCAGTGTATACAATTCAGTAGTTTTTACTGTATGTGCAAAGTCATGGGACTGTCACCATTATCTGATTCCACAGCATATTAATCGCTCCCAGAGGAAGCTCTGTTCCCATGAGCAGTTGCTCCTCGTTCTCTACTCTCTCTGGCTATGGCAACGACTAACCTACTTTTTGTCTCCATGGGTTTGCTTTACTGGAGTATTTCATGTAAATGGGGCCATACGACATATGGCCCTTTGTGTCTGCCTTCTTTGGCTTCTGCAATGGTTTTGAGGTTCATCCACGTCATGGTACATATCGGTATTTTATTCCTTCCCCCTCCCTTTGTTTTGCCCTTTTTGAAATTATGGTAAAATACACAGAACATGAAATTTACCATTTTAACCATTTCAAGTGTATGGTTGTAATGTATATTGTAATGTATAAACAGTAATGTATAGTCCCATTGTTGTACAACCAATCATCAGAACTCCTTTCATCTTGTAAAACTGAAATTCTATGTTCATAAAATGACTCCTCATTCCCTCTCTGTTCCCAGGCCCTGGCAGCCATCATTACTACTTTCTGTCTCTAGGAGTCTGACTACTCTAAGTACCTCACACAGGTGGAATCATATATTATTTATCTTATTTATTTCACCTAGTGTAATGTCTTCCAAGTTCACATGTTATAGTATAAGCCAGAACTTCCTTTCTTTTTAAGGCTGAATAATATTCTGTTATTCATTCCTTTTTATGACCTAGTAATAATACATTTTATGGATAGTCCACATTTTTAAAAAAAGATTTTATTTATTTATTTGACAGAGAGATAGAGAACATAAGTAGGCAGAGTGGCAGACAGAAGGAGAGGGAGGAGCAGGCTCTCTGCCAAGCAGGGAGCCCGATGTGGGGCTTGATCTTAGGATCCTGGGATTATGACCTGAGCCAAAGGCAGATGCTTAATCAACTGAGCCACTTAGGTGCCCCAAAGATAGGCCACATTTTGTTTTTCTCTTCATCAGTTGATGGATACTTTTTGGTTAATATGAATAATTCTGCTATGAACATTTGTGCATAAGTTTTTGTGTGGATATAGGTTTTTGGTTCACTTGAATATATACTTTGGTTAGAATCACTGAGTTTATTTAACTCATGAGGAACAGTCAGACTGTTTTCCAAAGCAGCTCCACCATTTTACGTTCCCATCTGCAATGCATGGTGTTTCCAGCTTCTGTACAGTATGGTCTACTCTTGCTATTTTCCATCTTTTTAATCATAGTTATCCTATTGGGCAAAAAGTATATCTCATTGTGGCTTTTATTTGCCTTTTTTAATGACTAATGATGTTGAGCAGCATTTCATGCTTACTGGCTATCTGTATATTTTGATTGGAGAAGTTTCCCTTCAGATGCTTTGCTCATCTTTAATGGGGTTATTCATCTTTTTATTATTGCAGTATGTTCTTTATACATTCTGGATGCAAGTGCCTTATCAGATACATGATTTGCAAATGTTTTCTTCTACCCTCTGGGGTGTCTTTCACTTGTTCGTCCATCCTACAGTGACACAGAGACGGGGAGGCTCACAGCTGCTCCCATCCAGTGGTTGAATAGGACAGGGATACTAAGGCAGGCTCATTCCTAGGAGATGTGGGACTTCTCAACTTTGGTTCAAGGTGACTCTGGCTCAAGAGTCATCACCCTCATAACTTCTTTTGGCTAAGGACTTTTGGGATCCCAAAAGCTTTACTCAGCCTTCTGAGACTGCTTAATGGTCCGGGAAGCTTCCATCCAATCTTCCTTCCCTTTCTTCTTCATCAGGAACAGGCTTGCTTTGTAGCCTGACAGCTCTCAGTCTTTTCCCATCCCTGCCCCATATTCTGTCACATCGACATTTCCTCTAATAAAATCTCTGCACATCTAGTCCTATCTTAGGGTCTGTTTCTTGGAGGACCTGCACTAACGCGCCATGCAATGGCAATGTCTACATAAAGAATGAGTTGAAAAGTTCAAGGCCAGAGTCCTTCTGTAATGGATGGCAGTAGAGACCAGAAGCAAAAACAAAAGTGGAACAAAAGTGCAAAACTCTCTAGTTTGCCATGGTGTTTCTACTCAGTGAAAGGAGGAATGATTTTTTAGCCAGGTAGATCTTACAAACTCTGCCACTTGCTAATTTTGTGATTTCGACAAGTTATTTACCCTTCCTATGCTTTAGTTTCCTCCTCTGCAGAATGTGCACAACAGTGCTGTCTCTGGCACTGTTTTGAAGATTAAATGAAATAATGTAAAAAGCATCTAACAAAGTGTCAGCACATAGTAGGAGCAGATTTTAGCTTCTTTCCCATATCCTCTTAGTCAGGACTTAGCAACATCACATTTGGCTATTTGGGTTTTTTTTCCCTCCCTTGGCCTTATATTCTTTCTTAATTTTTTTAATTTAAATTTTAGTGAGTGAACATACAGTGTAATATGGGTTTCTGGAGTAGAATTCAGTGATTCATCACTTACATACAACACACAGTGCTTATTTCAACAAACACCCTCCTTAATACCCACCACTTGTCTGGTCCATCCTCCATCTCAACCCTCAGTTGGTTCTCTATTGTTAAGTGCCTCTTACGGCTTATTTCCCTCTTTTTTTTCCTTTCCTTCTTCCCTTATGATCATCTCTTTTCTTTCTTATATTCTACATATGAGTGCAATCATTTGGTATTTGTCTTTCTCTTACTGACTTATATCACTTGGCATAGTAAACTCTTGTTGTAAATGAGAGGATTTCATTTTTTGATGGTGCAATAGTCTATTTTTGCAATATTCTGTTACATATATGTCACATCGACTTTATCCATTCATCAGTGGATGGACATTTGGGTGCTCTCCATAGTTTGGCTATTGCTGATACTGCCGCTATAAACTTTGGAGTGTATGTACCTCTTTGAATCTGAATTTTTGTATCCTTTGGATAAATGTCTAGTAGTGCGAGTGCTAGATCATTGGGTAGTTCTCTGTTTAACTTTCTGAGAAACCTCCATACTGTTTTCCTATACCAGTTTGTGTTTCCACCAACAGTTTAAGAGGGTTCCCCTTTCTCCGCATCCTCGCCAAAATCTGTTTCTTGGGTTGTTGATTTTATCCATTCTGATTGGTGTAAGATGGTATCTCACTGTGGTTTTGATTTGTATTTCCCTGATGATGAGTGATGTTGAGCATCTTTTCATGTGTCTATTGGCCATCTGGATGTCTTCTTTGGAAAACGATCTATTCATGTCTTCTGCCCATTTCTTAACTGGATGACTTGTTTTTGGTATTGAATTTGGTAAGTTCTTAATTTTTTAAAGATTTTATTTATTTGAGAGAGAGAGAGAGAGAGAGAGAGAGAGCGCACAAGTGCAAGAGTGGAGGGGCAGAGGGAGAGGGAGAAGCAGACTCCCCACAGATTATATGGTTTTGGCCATTGAATTTGGTAAGTTATTTATAGATTTTGAATATTAACCCTTATCAGATATGTCATTGGCAAATATTTTTCCCCATTCCACAGGCTGCCTTTTAGTTTTGTTGATTGTTTCCTTCAATGTGCAGAAGCTTTTAATTTTGATGAAGTCCTTTTTATCTTCATGAAGTAGTTCATTTTTGCCTTTGTTTGCCTTGACTCTGATGATGTGTCTAGTAAGAAGTTGTTTCAGCTAGGTCAAAGAAGTCACACTTGGCTGTTTGAAGGCAAGTAATAATTTCTCTCTAGGATGAGTCACACACACTTTTCAGGAGTAAGCAGAATGTTAAACATCAATTTTTCTCCTTCCTCTTTCTCAGGCTCCCCTTCCTTAATCTACTCTGGCCCAGCCATTGCCCCCTTCGGTTCCTGGACACTGGATAGATGAGCCTTTCTCAGCAGGGTTCCAAAATTAGCCCCAGGCTTAGAGCTACCGCCAGATCAACCCAGCTACCTGCACTGGCAAGGCCTCTCTTCCTCCTGCTCACCTCACTAAAACTTCATGTTGCTCTGAAATGCTTCTCTTTGCCTCCAGTGCCTATTCCTATTCAAAATGCTGTGCCCCATGTCTGGTGGCTCAGTGGGTTAAAGCCTCTGCCTTCGGCTCAGGTCATGATCTCAGGGTCCTGGGATCGAGGTCCGCATTGGGCTCTCTGCTCAGTAGGGAGCCTGCTTCCTCCTCTCTCTCTGCCTGCCTCTCTGCCTACTTGTGATCTCTCTCTCTGTCAAATAAATTAAAAAAAAAAAAAAAAGCGAAATGCTGTGCCCCGTACCCCCAGTGTTAACCAGCTTACATTTTTCTTTTTTAGAAAAATTATTAGGGTCTGATCCTTTCTACTGTTTTAAAATGCTTCATCTTAGCATTTCTTTCCTTCTACAGACACTCTAATTTCAGAGGGTCTTTGTGTAAGGATGAGTTTTGAAGCAAGTCTCTAGTCATTCTAGCATATCTCTAACCCCAACAAAAACCATGTTGTGGTTGGCAGTGTGGAATATGAGTATATACTGCTGTGTGGTGAAGATCACAAAGTTAGTTTGTACTTGACAAAATACATAGAAAATAAAAATATCAGTTTAATTCTGTAAATTTATATTTTAAAACATTAAACACTGTAAATCCCTTGTTAGCTAGAAATGTTCTAGAGAACATTATAAGAGCTAGGATAACACCCAGAGAAAAACTACTTTTACTGCCATGTTAAATAAAGACATCTGATGAGGCATGGGATTCTATGTAAAAAAAAAACCAAAAAATAAAAAAAACCCAAAACGGTAGGGTGACCCTGCAGGGCAGATGGGACTTCACCTGTGGACCAGTAGTCAAATAATTTGTTTCTTAATACAATACTGTTTGTCTGATCCACACTTGAGAGTAAGTAAAAATCTCAGCAAGCTGCTTTATAGACTTGAAAGGATGTTCCCACTTTCCATCCATTTTCCAACCAATCCCTGGGTTCTCTGTTCCTGATCTCAGCCACCCCCTGGGCCCAGCATACCACCCAATACCCCATTCCTCTTCTGACTCACTTCCTCTCTTTCTTCCTCCTCATCCTCAGATTTGAGAGGTAGGAGGGAAGAGGGAGAAAATAAAATGAAGAGGGAGAAAATTAAAAGAGAGGGCTCTTTCTCCTTTTCCTTTGATCATTCCTGACTTACTTCAGGGTATGGTGGTCTGCTGCAGAGAACAAAAGAATCTTAATTAATGGATTGAACTTCTATTCAAAACTAACTCAGTTTTTTGCTATTATTTTATCTACTATCTCACATGCACAAATACATGTGCACAACTATCTTACAATTATAGTGGCTTACTTTTTGGTTTTGCAAATAATAAATGCTCATTAAAACAAAATCAAACACAGAAAATGATAATGTTCTAAAACAGCAGCAACAAAAACAACAACAAAATTATAGAGGTAAAAACCACCTAAAATCCCACCATCCAGAGACAGCTACTGTTTCTCTTTTGGCAAACATCTTTCCTGGTATTTCTATATGCAACCCATATACTTTAATATTCTTCAAATAAATCTTGGCTAGAGAAAACAAAGGGAGGGATGCTACTCATTTGGGACACATACGTAATACTTGTGTTGGCTCAGAGCAAACATTCTCAGAGGAGAGACAAACATAACACGGAACTTTCCCAGGAACTTGAGTTTCCTCTGTCAGATTCCCCAGAACTTCTCTCTGTTCCTTTGTTTCCCCAACACCCCCCTGGGACCACCTCCTCATAGGCACCTCTGTCATTCTCAGAAAACATGTCAGGGCTTGTTTCTTTCTCTTGGGACCATGTCATGTTTCAGGGCCTTGAAGGCCACCTTCTCTTTTTCCTTCACATCAGTGTTTTTGTTGGGTACCTCTTTGGTTCCAAGGCCAAGAATTTCCCAACTTAGAGGTCATTTCAGGGAAGCTTGAAGGTTAAAACAGGTCAGCTTTGAGTTTATGGAACTATTTGAACACCTGCTGTTTTTCTTGGGAGACTTTAGCCTCTTGTGGAAATTGTGCATACCATTGTACACAGGAGGAGAGCTTCCTGCATTTTTCACTTCTATAAATATATAAAGTAATTATTTGGAAGACCAAAGTGGCTTTAAGCTAAATTATATCTCCTTACCATTTTAAATTATGAAAAGTAAAACCATTAAACATATCAATGGTTCTTAGAGTTTAGGTGACTAATATTCATGAGAAGAGCTTGTTAAATAAGTAGATTCTCTGGCCTCACCCCTGGAAATCCAATCAGGTGGTCTGAGGTGGGCCCCCAGAATTTGCATCTTTAATAAGTGCAACAGGGATTCTGAGGAAGTAGTCCTCTGTTGTGGGTTGAACTGTGTCTGCTAAAAGGTGAATTGAGGTCCTAACTTCTGGTACCTATGAACATGGACTTATGTGGAAATAGGGTCTTTGCAGATGTAGTCAAGTTGGGTGGAGGTCATATTAGATTAGCCTGGGCATCCCAACACAGAGACACACAGGGAATACAGCCATGTGAAGGTGGAAGCAGAGGTTGGAGTTAAGCTCCTGTATACCGGAAGCTGGAAGAGTCAAGGAAAGATTCTCCCCAGGAGCCTTCAGAGGGAGTCTGTTCCTGCTGACACCTTCCTTTTAGGCTTCTAGCCTCCAGAACTGTGAGAAACTAAATATCTGTTGTTTTAAGCCTCCCTAGTTTGTTACGGCAGCCCTAGGAGATTAATACACCCTCAAACTACACTTTAAGGAACACTGATCCACGGCAAACACAGACATGGAAAATGCATATCAATATAATGTACATGATGGTTGGTACGATATTTCAAATTAATTAAAAACTGGGAACCTTACCCATGGATACCTTAGTTTGCATAACAAATGTCTGATTATGGTCAATAAACCAGAGAGACCCATTTTTTGTTCTAGGGTATTAAGGACCAGTGCCATCTAAAACATTTTCACGCAATTGTATTAATTTTCTATGGGTGCCATAACAGGCAAGTTTAGTGGCTTATAAGAACATAAATTGATTATCTTACCATTCTGGAAGTGAGAAATCCAAAATGGGTCTCACTAGGCTAAAATCAAAGTGTTGGCAGGGCTGTGTTCCTTCTGGGGGCTCTAGGGGAGAATTTGTTTCCTTTTCCAGCTGGAGGCCACCTGCATTCCTTGGCTTGGGTCCTCTTCTATCTTTATTTTATTTTATTTTTTTTAAGATTTTATTTATTTGACAGCGAGAAACACAGCCAGAGAGGGAACACAAGCAGCAGGAGTGAGAAAGGGAGAAGCAGGCTTCCTGCCGAGCAGGGAGCCCGATGTGGGGCTCGATCCCGGGTCTCCAGGATCATGCCCTGAGCCGAAGGCAGTCGCTTAACCAACTGAGCCACCCAGGCACCCCCCTCTTCTATCTTTAAAGCCAGCAATGGCTGGTTGAATCTTTCTCATATCACCTTGCTTTGACACAAACTCTCTGCCTCCCTCTTCCACATTTAAAAACCCTTGTGATCACATTAGGTCTACCCAGATAATCCTGGATAACCCTATGTTAAAGGTAAATTGCAACCTTTATTCCATTTGCAATCAAAATTCTTCTTTACTATGCAATGTAATAAATTCACAGGTCAGGGGAGTAAGACATGGGTAGCTTTAGGAGGCCATTATTCTGCTGACTACAATAGCCAGTCTTTGCATTCATTCAAAATGTTTTTCATTTCCTTCTTTTAAAAATCTTTACAGTGATTCTCTGAGAGAAATAAGGCAGATATCACAATTACCATTGCTGTTTTGCAAATGAAGTGAGATTAGTAAGAGTTAATGATAAATCCCACATGACGGAGGCAATTTGCTTATTCATTCAACACATATTTATAAAACATAACAAAGTTTGATTAGAACTCAGATGCCTGACTCTGCCACCTTCTCTCTCCACCATTTGACTCAGTTCTGCTCTTTTCTAGAAATGAATAAAAGTCACAGCCAGGGCAATTGATGGAGATATTTAAGTTGTAGGAGATTTTAAAAAAATAAAAAGGTGGTTCTCTTCTCTTCCTGCCTTCTGCAAGGAAAGCCAAACCCCTGGGTCCTTGGGATCAGCCTCTTTTTTTCCAACCTCCATACCCCACAATCTCACACCCCATCACTCCCCCTTTTGGAGAAGAGTATTAAAATCTTCTTCGGGGCTAGTCAGTATTTTGCTTTAAAGGTTAACCCTTGAAGGAGTTAAGCTTGCTCCCTGGAAGCGCAGTGAGGCAACTGACTTGTGAGTTAGAGTGTGGTGCGTCCCCAGAGTGGGTCCCCAAGTTGCTTCCTTGAGACTGGGAAGGAGAGCAGTTAGGCTTGTAGGAGTTTCTATGAGTGTTGTACCCTGGGACCTACTTGTAAGCAACATTTCAGATGAGGTGGCTATATGGATATCTTAACAGAGCTGGGAACATAGTCAATGTTAAATAAATAAGTAATAAATAAATGTGGCTGAAAATCCCAAAATTGGTTTTCAATAAAAACTTAATTAAGCAATAATTTTGTTGGCTCTTCTTGTGATCATTAAATTTGTGTGTCAACCTGGCTAGGTTATGGTGCCTAGTTGCTGGGAAGGTATTTTATAGATGTCATTAATAGCAATAATCAGTTGACTTTAAGAAAAGGAGACTACCCTCAATACTGTGTGTGGGCCTCATTCAATCAGTTTTAGATCTTAAGAGCAAAATCTGGGTGCCTGGGTGGCTCAGTTGGTTAAGCGACTGCCTTCGGCTCAGGTCATGATCCTGGAGACCCGGGATCGAGTCCCACATTGGGGTCCCTGCTCGGCAGGAAGCCTGCTTCTCCCTCTCTCACTCCCCCTGCTTGTGTTCCCTCTCTGGCTGTGTTTCTCTCTGTCAAATAAATAAATAAAATCTTAAAAAAAAAAAAGAGCAAAATCTGAGGTTTCCATTAAAAGAAGGAATTCTGTCTCAAGACTATGACATAGAAATTTTACCTTAGTTTCCAGGCTGCTGGTCTGTCCTGTACATTTCAGACTCAAGACTGCACCATCAACTCATGCCTGGTTTCCAGCCTCCGGACCTGCCCTAGATTTCAGACTTGCCAGCCTTCACAGCCTCATGAGCCAGTTTCTTAAAATCTCTCTCTCTGTACAACACAGAAGAAAACACAACTGTCACTTATTTAAAAAACTCATTGTAAAGAGATAAATGAAAAAAGGACACTGATCTACTATTAAATTAGAAGACACTAGAAACCAGGAGCTGTCATCTGCTCTGCTGAATTGGTTTTTGAAAATCCCAAGATGGCTCTTTGAGGCTGGTCAATGGTCCTCATCCTGATTTTCCTTTACACAGTCTATGCTCTATGGCAAGTCTCCATCCTGCCCCCACACAATTTGAAATAGCTTAGGCAAAAGGGGAAATGTGTTGGCTTCCACAGAAGAACTAGAGCATAGACAAAATGGTCTGCAAACTGGACTCCTACTCCCTGGTCTTGTCTCTAATTTCCATGCAGTAAAAAAGTATGTTTATGTCCCAATAAAAAACTTTGTAAAGGTAAAACCCAGTTCCAATAAAACTTTACTTACAAAAACAAGTACAGACAAAATGGAATAAAAGATTTTGCACAGCATGTATCTTACAAAGAACCCATATATAAAATATATATATAATTCTCTAAACTCAACAGTAAGAAAATAAATGATCCAGTTAGAAAATGGGTGAAAGACTTGAATATTTTCCCAAAGAAGATATATAAGTGGCAACTAAGCACATGAAAAAATGTTCAAAATTGTTAACCATAGGGAAATGCAAATTAAAACAAGATACTCTTACAAACGTATTAGAATGATTAATAATAACTAAAATACTGACAATTATATAAATTATAATTATATTAAAGAAAATAAAATACTGACAATTATATAAAAATACTGACAATACTGGAGCACCGGGGTGGCTTAGTTGGTGAAGTGTCTGCCTTAGGTCATGATCACAGAGTCCAAGGATTGAGCTCCACATGGGGCTCCTTGCTCAGTGAGGAGTCTGCTTCTGCCCCTCTCTCTGCCCCTCCCTCTACTCATGTTCCCTTCCCCCCTCTCAAAAATAAATAAATATAATCTTAAAAAAGTACTGACAGTACTGATTACTTGCAAGAATGCAAAGAAACTAGATCTTATATACTGCTGGTGAAAATGTAAAATGGTACAGCCACTCTGGAAATCAGTCTGGAAATTTCTTAAAAAGTTCAGTGTGTACTTGACATAGCAATTGCACTGCTGAGCATTTATCCTAGGAAATGAAAACTTTTAACATAGGAACTATATATGGGTGTTTATTTATAATACCCAGAAACTGGAAACAACCAAAATATCCTTAAAAAGGTGAATGGTTAAGCAATCTGTGGTATATCTATATGATGGAATACTACTCAGCTATAAAACGGAACAGACTATTGATAGAACAGCTTGAATCGCTCTCAAGGGTATTATGCTGAGTGAAAAAGTCCGATTTCAAAGAGTATGTGCTGTTTGATCCCACTTATTTTTTTTAAAGATTCTATGTATTTATTTGACAGAGAGAGATCACAAGTAGGCAGAGAGGCAGGCAGAGAGAGAGGAGGAAGCAGGCTTCTGGCGGAGCAGAAAGCCCAATGCAGGCCCTGATCCCAGGACCCTGAGATCATGACCTGAACCAAAGGCAGAGGCTTTAACCCACTGAGCCACCCAGGCACCCTGTTTGATACCACTTATATAACATTCTTTGTGCTAAAGTTATAGAGATGGAGAAGAGATTAGTGGTTGCCTGGTTTGGAGAAGGAAGAGGGAGAATGTTATTTAAAAAGGAGTTCCTTTGTGGTGATGGGACAGTTCTGTATCTTGATTGTGATGGTAGTTATAGGTCTGTACATATGATGAAATGCCATAAAACTATATACAAAGATATAAAAAGAAGGTAAACAGCTGTTGAAATATGAATAAGGTTTGCAGTCTAGTTAATAATATTGTGCCAGTGTGGGCGCCTGGGGGGCTCAGTGGGTTAAAGCCTCTGCTTTCGGCTCAGGTCATGATCTCAGGGTCCTGGGATTGAGGCCTGCATCGGGCTCTCTGCTCAGCAGGGAGCCTGCTTCCTCCTCTCTCTCTGCCTGCCTCTCTGCCTACTTGTGATCTCTCTCTCTGTCAAATAAATAAATAAAATCTTTTTAAAAAGATATTGTGCCAGTGTTAATTTCATGGCATTAATAATATATGATATGTCATTGGGTGAAGTTGGGTGATGCGTATTAGAGTCTCTCTACTATTTTTGAAATTTTCTGTGAGTCCATAATTATTTCAAAAAACAAAAGCAAAACATGCAGTAGGCTGAATTTGGCCAGGACACATAGTTTGGCTGATTCCTCTTCTTTGGAGAAAAGAGCTTCTTTCTTCCATTTCCATTTCAAAAACATCCCAGAAGAAGACTCTGATTGTCCTGCTTTAGGTCATGTGCATCTCCATAGGATCAATCAAGCAAGGTCATGTGATTACATGCTGGGAGTCCTATGGAATGGAGGAAGAGTTGATCCCCCAAACAAAGGAAAGGGTGCAGGGTAGACTAAAGCATGTATGTCCACCATAATAGGTACCTTAAAAGTCTCAAAATTAGGAAGTATGGATAGGCCACGAACCCCAAAACCATTAGGAGCTAAAGAAGTTATATTCTTAATGGAGCCACATGGCCTCTTATCTCTTCTTCTGCACTTTTTCTGCCATGTGGTTTCCTCTGCTTTTCTAACTGTGGTTGCCCCACAGCCACTGCATTCATATATTTCCCAATTAAAATGCTAATACTATTATTTTGCTTGCATTTTAGATTGTGTTGAAGAATACTGAAAGATGGTAACTTTTGCCTTTCCACTCTGTGAAATTTGTATTACTAATTATAGGCAATTTTTATTTTTATGGTGCTATACTCCTAGCCTAGCCTAATAAGCTATGTATATTATTTTAAAAGGCCCAGCGATATGTAACATTTGGAATCTATTTAAAATAAAATGTGGCCTCTAGAAAGAGTCTGTATATATCATTTTAACTAAAAAGTTCAGTAAATGAACACTTAAAAAAGAAAAAGAGAGAAAGACTATCATCTCTTAGTCTGTGATCAAAATTTGTGGAAAGATCTTTAGAGCCAATGTCATCCTTTAATTCAATAATGATGTATGACAAGTAGTGGCATTAGATAGTAAAGACAAGGCCAAAGGGGCCGATCCTCTGGAAGGCTACCGTTCTCAGAAATGGCGGCCATTTACCGAGCAGATACCTGCCAAATGTGTCTACCACACTATAAGAGACAAACAGTCCCGACTACCAGTGGCACAGACAGCTAACCATGCATCAAAATCATGAATCCACTTCTTCAGAATTTGCACAGGGAATCAGCTGCTCAGGACTACCTCTTCTAACCCTCCTTGCATCTAAGTGGGGCCATATGGAATGTGAGAGAAATGATGCGTACCATTCCAGGCCTGGCTGCCCCCACCACCCAGTTCATATACACTCCATGCCTGTTCCTCTTCTATAGGCTGGAGACAGAGGCCTAGTAAATATTTTATATTCTGTAAGCCATATAGTCTCTGTTGAAACTTCTCTGATCATTTTATAATATATAAAAATCATTATGTTGTATACCTGAAATTAACATAATGTTGTGGGTCGATTATACCTCAATTAAAAAATAAGTAACTAATGTTGAAAGTCAATCATACTTCAGTTACAAAACTTAAAAAATAGGGGCGCCTGGGTGGCTCAGTTGGTTAAGCAACTGCCTTCGGCTCAGGACATGATCCCGGACACCTGGGATCGAGTCCCACGTCGGGCTCTCTGCTCGGTGGGAGGCCTGCTTCTCCCTCTCTCACTCCCCCTGCTTGTGTTTCCTCTCTATCTGTGTTTCTCTCTGTCAAATACATAAATAAAATCTTAAAAAAAAAAAAAAAGAATTCCTTGAAAGTTGGTTGCTTTCCAAACACATATATAAATCTTAGTTGTTACTACTATCATTGTAGCTGAGGTTTCTTTTTTAACACATTAACTTCCCTCTGCTGAACAAACTGCTCAGTAGTCTGGTGGACTCATGTTGTCATTCCTCTCTTAATGTGTCTCGTTGCTGTTGAACTAAACAATTCTTTAGCTCCTAGGGTGCTTATTTAATAAATGATGCTGTGCAGTTCCCAAAGAAAGACTTTCAATTTTCTTCTTGTGTGATAGCTGTGATCAAGCTCCAACACCCTGCAGACTTGTTCAATGAGAATGTATGCTGGGAACTCACTACCTTGCTTGCTGTATTTAGTCTGTTAAGTTCTATTAACTGTAGAGATAGCGGATGCTTTTCTTCTTTTGACAATTTTCTCCTCTACTCACCCCAAACTTGGAAAAGGGGTTAATTGCTCCATATTTTTTAATAAACTTTTCCTGAGTTTTATAAGATACTATGCCTTTCTTAAAATGCACACACACATACACACACACACACACAGACAAATGTGCATGTACACACAAAATACATTCTGGCTACAACTCTAGTAGAAATAACAGTTGATGGACCAAAGTGGTAGTGTTGTGGAGTTGTCAGAGATATTGAGACCAAGTTCAAATTCTTCATTTCACAGATGAAGAAGATGAGGTTCAGAGAGTTTACATGATGTAGCCAAGATCACATGACAAAGGCAGCACAAAAATACAGACCTCCTGAGGCCCAAATGCAGCCCACCACAGCCTGTCTGTGGGAATAAAGTTTTATTGCCACACTGCCACGCCTATTTCTTTTATTGCCTCTGGCTACATTTTTGCCACACTCTCAGAATTGAATAGGTTGTTTTTGTTTTTGTTATAAGGATTTTATTTATTTGACAGAGAGAAACACAGCCAGAGAGGGAACACAAGCAGGGGGAGTGAGAGAGGGAGAAGCATGCTTCCCGCCGAGCAGGGAGCCCGATGTGGGGCTCGATCCCGGGTCTCTGGAATCATGACCTGAGCCGAAGGCAGTCGCTTAACCAACTGAGCCACTCAGGTGCCCCTGTTTTTGTTTTGTTTCAAATTTTATTTACTTTTTTTTGGTGCAAAAAGGTGGTCTTATTAAAGCACAGGGACATTATTTTGCTTATTTTTTAAGTTTTTTTTTTTAAAGATTTTATTTATTTTGAGTCCCTGGGTCTCCAGAATCATGACCTGCGCTGAAAGCAGTCGCTCTACCAACTGAGCCACCCAGGCGCCCCAACTTTCAAGGAATTCTAAGCACATCAACCCTCTCAACTTCACATCAGTGGAACACTAGCCAATGCTTTATGATTATTCTTTTAAACAGATGAAAAAAGCTGGAAAGGCACTTGTTCACGTCACATTTATGTGTTCAAGTTTCAATGTACCTAATATAAATTTAGGGGACACATTCCATTGAATATTGTGTAGAAGTTCTCCACATCAAAAACAATAGTAGGAACTGTTTTGGTATGATCAATAATATGGGAACGGTAAAATTCATTTTTCAAATATTAGGTTCCATGTTATTTTAATCCTCACAATCCAATGAGGTAGGCTGAAATCATGGTGTGAGTCTCTTAGTTAGCTGAGGAAATCAAGGCTAAATGGCATGTCCTCACTCACCTGTGTAACTACAAACAGAATGAATGCCAGAATCCAGGTCTCCTGACTTAGAAGCACTTCCTTGTGTTGTTCATGGTTAATAATTAATAACTGCTCAATTATCTATTTGAATAAATCTATGGATGGTTGGATGGATGGGTGGACAGACAAATGAATGAGCAACTTAATATATTAAACTTAAGGTCTAAGATTAGGTTGGCCAAGTAAAATGCAGGATGCCTGGTTAAATTTGTATTTCAAATAAACAATGAGCACTTTTTAGTATAAATATCTCCCATAAAATATTTGGTACATGCTTACACTGAAAAATTGTTTACCTGAAGTTCAAGTTTACTGTATTTTTATTTGTAAATCTAAATGTTGACGGTAGGGAAAAACTTAGAAGTGATAGCTCAAATGTTTTAAAATTTAATTTTAATTTTTCTTTTTTAAATTCCAGTATAATTAACATAAAATGTTATATTAATTTCAGGCATACAATATAGTGATTCAACAATTTCATACATTACTCTGAGTTCATCATGATAAATGTACTCTTAACCTCCTTCACCTGTTTTACCCCTTCTCCCACCTGCCTCCCTTCTGGTAACCACCAGTTCTCTGTATTTATGAATCTGGTTTTTGTCTCTTTTTTTCCTTTGTTTGTTTGTTTTGCTTTTTAAATTCCAGATATGTGTGAAATCGTCCTTCTCTGTTGATGTATTTCACTTAGCATCATACCCTTTAGATCCATCCATGTTGTTGCAAATGGCAAGATTTCATTCTTTTTTATGGCCAAGTAATATTCCATTATCTGTATCTATATATCTATATATCTGTATCTAGATCAGATCTAGATATGTGTGCATGTATCTATCTATCTCACATCTTTATCCATTCATCAATCAATGAATACTTGGGTTGCTTCCATATCTTGGCTATTATAACTAATGTAATAAAGTAATAAAACTAATGCAATAAACATAGGGGTACATAGATCTGTTCAAATTAGTGTTTTCATTTTCTTTGGGTAAATACCCGGTAGTGGAATTACCAGATCATATGGTGATTCTACTTTTAATGTTTTGAGGAACCTCCCTGCTGTTTTGCACAGTCGCTGTACCAGTTTGCATTCTTACCAGCTGTGTGAGAGGGCTCCTTTTTCTCCACACCTTTTCCAGAGCTGCTGTTTCTTGTGTTTTTGATTTCAGCCATTCTGACAGGTGTGAGGTGGTTTCTCATTGTGGTTTTGATCAAATCTTTAATTTTAAAGACAGAGAGTGAGGCCAAGAGAAACAGGTCTTGAGGGAGATTTTCCTTAATGGTGATCATATATACGACCTTAAAGTCTTTCAAACTGTGGGTTTCCTTTCTAGGTCATCTAAATCTTTTCAGGGAAGATAGAGCTAAGAGATAAAGTGATAAGACATTAAGAACTAGATCCAGCAATACTTAAAGCAATTCTTGAACTTTTCAACAAAATGAGTCAATAAATTCTCTTTATCACTTGAGCTGGTTTGAATGGTATTTCCATCCTTTTTAACCTTAAGATTCCTCACAAACATTGTAAATGCTTCTGCATTTTCTTATGCAGGTTGTTAGGTTAATCATGATAGTGCCGTGTACATAGCAGAAGCTCAATAAATATTTATTAAATAAATAATAGCCTTGGTTTAGGTTATCACTTTCATGTTACTATTTAAACATTTTCTTTTTTTAAATATTTTATTTATCTATCTGACACAGAGACAGTGCACATGCAGAGGGAGCAGCAGAGGGAGAAGGAAAAGCAGGCTCCCTGCTGAGCGGGGATCTGAGCCCAAGGCAGACACTTAAGGACTGAACCACCTAGGCAGCACTATTTAAACATTTTCTTGAGACCTCTGTTTGGCTGAGTTCATAGAGAGGCAACTTTTAATATCAGGGTCAGGAGTTCAAGCCCCCGTGCTGGGTGTGGTGCCTACTTAAATTTTAAAAATAATAAAATTTAAAACATAAAATATTTCCTTACCCATACACTGTGTTGTTGTTTACGTAAGCTCCTCACCCAACATAGGACTTGAACTCACAACTCCAAGACCAAGAGTTGCATGTTCTACCACCTGAGCCAGTCAGGTGCCCCCACGTTGTTGTAGTTATTAAAGAAAGTCTGAATTTCTTCGCCTGAGTTCAAAGAAAATAAAAGGATTTCTTATTTTTAAAAAATACAAGTACATAAAATAAGGAAACCAGGGGTCAAATTGTAAATTGTCTATCTGCACTGATTTCTGGGGATACCTTGAGCATGGAAATGGCCAGATTAAAGAATTCTGTATTTTCAAATTACTTCCATTCTTCTTCCCCAACAAGTTGTAATTTTTCAGGATAAGAAACCCAGATGTAGACTTCCATAGTACCAATGGAAAGAAAACAAGTATTTTAACATTAATAAATTCTTGGATAATATATTTCTAAGACTAAAATCCCCTTTCTTATGATTTATTAAATTTCTCTTTAGGGACTAAAACCTCAACAATACAGATGGATGATTTCCACATATTTGCCTACTCACACCCAGATGTAAACATTTACCCCGTATCTGAAAAGTCATTTGAACAGCTGAGTTGATGTTTGCCCTTTTTTCCCTTTCTCGTAATTTTCCAAAGTACTCTCATTTCTGAATGCAGATTCTGAAGTCTTTGTTCAAGCAACAGACCTTCTTTTGCCAAGTTTCCAGGACACCTGAGAACCACACTCGAAGATATTCATGCGAATATCTATTTCTGGATTGAAAATGGACTCACATATACATCTAAGCACAGTCTTCTAAACCATGTGGTGTTCAGACATGATGTTCTGGCCCCTCCAACCCCCACATCAAATGAATTCATTGTTGTGGATCAAATTCCAGAACATTCTGTCAATAAATCTTCACATTGACATCTAGTTTTGGATGTTGAGGCAAATTTCCTGGTAAAATTAATACCTGTAAAATGTGTTAGACACAAAATTTAAAATCTTTTAGATGCTTTTGTCCTGTTTTGTATCTAAACCCTAAATCTCAATATTATTAAAAGTGAATTTTCTTAACACCATGATAACAAATAAGATTTTCATTCCAGTGAAACTGTGGCCATTAGAATATAGTCAGTAACTGTAACACAGAAGGAACTTCAGTGGTTTTCCCCAAACGTTATGTATCCCTTTTTCTCATGTTTCATTGTACGCCGACCAGGCTTTTCTTTGACCTTTAAAAATAAAACTCTTGAGATTCATTTTCCTGTTAGCTCCTGTAACATTTACATTAAACATTATGGAGTTCATTTGTTTTGGCTTGGGGTTTGTGTGTTTTGCGAATGTGAATTGTCTTTGTCTCTTTAGGCTGCTAGAAGCTACAGCAGAGTTTGGTCATGTTCCTTGGGGCTGGAGTTTGGGCAGAGTCATCATACCACGAGTTTCTACAGTTCTCACGGGTCTGACGGCATTGGGCGGACTTGTATGCACTAGGGTTGGAAACACATATTTGTTGCTTGATATCTGATTCCTTCAGTCTTTTATTGGACTATGGCTTTCATTGCCTCTTGCTAATCCTTTGGAGTTTCTTCATGAAACTGCTCTTTGTCTCCACGTCTCGTTCCTTTTCCTTGGATCACAGGTTAAGCCTTTCTCTAGACTGTGAAAGACTCAAGGTCTTACTCATGTATGACTTTGATCCTTGTCCATCCCATGTCATAGGGAGAATAGCATAGGGAATGAAATAAAATCTGAAACCATGAACTGGAAAGGAGATTTCCTAGAAAGACAATCATGCCTTTTAGAACGTGACTCTTAAAAAGCAAGGTCTGAGATAAGTCTTTCTTTCCCCCAAGGTTGATCTTGTTTAAATGACCTAGAACTTAACTCTCTTCCTCCAAAAATTGTGGGATGAAGAATCAGGATGATATCTGCAGAGAATCTCAATTTTAATGATCTAACACTGGATCTCACAGCAAGGAGAAAAATGTTATTTATGTTCTTTTAAAAGCTATGTTTTTGAAATTGTGTCTTTTGATGCTGTTCTTGGTTACTGTTACTGACTAGGATGACCTATTTGCCAGTTCCAGCAAATGACAGCAGTTTCCTGGGCTGAGACTACTCTATAAGCTTATGGATAGAAAAGAAAAAAAAATTAATAGCAATTAAGTTGAGGTAGGCTTGTAAAACAATGAATTAAAAATCCAAAGGGAGCAGGGAATGTAATAATTTCTCTGCCATGGCAGTTTCTCTTTGTTATAAATGTCCTTATTTTTAACATGAGTTTCCAGGGTGCTAAACCAATTAAACTGAGGCTATGCTTAAATATTCTCTCTTAAGGCCTATTTTAAAACATAAAGTGAAGCTTGACTTGAAATTAACCTTTCTGAAATAAATAGTTCTGATTTTTTGCTAAAGAATGGAAGAGTTAGCTACTGTCAAACAGGCATTTTCTCACAAAATGTACAATTAGAGTTCTTCAAAATCTGAACAGAGAAGATAAAAGCAACTTGATTTCAAAAGCATAACAATTCAAGGTTTAAGGTGGCTTTACATAGATTTTTAAGGAGAATGCTATATTTTCATCAACTGCCCCTTAGATATATTTATTTCTTTGGTGTCAAATCTTTGTTGACTTTTTGTCATTAAATTTAAAATCCAACTCCATGAGCGCAGGGGTGACCAATCTGAGCCATTTATGGTGCTTCAAAGCTTGTCCAATCTTGTATGTGTGTTTTGAAAAATTTGGACTGCTTCTGCTGCTTAAAAATGCCATTACTAATTATGACACTGTGAATGTAAATAACACTCTTTGAAAGGCTTAAAATGACATTGCAAGGCAGAGACACATGAGGGCACTGTAACCAACCCCAGCAATCTGAGAGGTGTTTTCATAACAATCTTTGTAAGGGTAGTGGATGCGCAGAAGGAAGGGTGGGCCTTTATTGACACTGATAAATTCTGACTTTTAAACTTGGCCAAGACTTGTATTAGCTCTTTTTTTTTTTCCTGTTAAATGGTAGTTCCTTTTTTTTTTTCTTTTCCTTTTTTGGTTACTTGTTTATATATTTATTTATCATAGTTGATATATAATAAATTAGTTTCAGGTACACAACATAATGATTTGACAATTATATACATTATAAAATGCTCACCATGATAAGTCTAGTTAACATCTGTCACCATACAACATTATTAAATATTATTAACTATATTCTCTATGATCTACTTTTAATCCCCATGACTTATTTACTTTGTAACTAAAAGTATATACCTTTTAATCTCTTTCACGTATTTCACCCACCCATCCATCACCTCCCCTCGGGAACCAGGAGCTTGTTCTCTGTATTTATGAATGTTTCTCCTTTTGTTATTGTTTGTTTGACAGTTATTTTGTAGGTCCTGCATATAAGTGAAAGCATATGGTATTTGTCTTTCTCTGGCTGACTTATTTCACTTAGCAGCAGCTTCTTTTTTTTTTTTTTATACCAACTTAATGTTATTTTAAAAAATATTGCTTGGATAATTGCGCTCTTAATTGTAGCCACATTCTTTGGAAAAGAAAAAGAAGCAATGGTGATTATTTATAATACAGAGTTAATAAGAGCAGTGATTGTAAAAGGTCAGCAACTCAGTATAAATCACAGATTGGATGTATAGGTCAACTTAGACAAAAATGACCTGGAATCCAAAGTGGGCACTATTAGACTTACCAGGAAGGAAGCTTCTCCTTTCGTCCAAAATTGTAGTTCTGTGAGTTGTCGGCATTGGTACTGGAAAGACAGCAGAGGGCAGAAATGGAAAGGAGGGCGCTGGCCCGCGTGGTCTCTGGCTCTTGGTGCTTTGGTTCATGGGTTTGTTGGGTGATGTTTCCCTGTGGTGGTCTTCTGCCCCAGGACGCATAGGGCCTTCCTGTTCATATTCACCTGGATCATAGTGTCTGCGCGTCTGGACTAAAGACCGTAGACACGCTCACCTGGAATGTAGATTGTAGTGTCTGAGAGCCTCCAAGAGGCCCAGCTGCTGCATTTGAAGTGTGTCCTTTTCCAGGGTCTGCGCACCGATCCCTTCTGTTCACTCCTGCTCTTGTGCAGGGAGATGAGACCACACTGCAGCGGGTCATGAACCACAGGAAATGAGTGTTGGCCACCATGACTGAGGGCCATCACTGACTTTATGGTAACTACAGCAATTAACTGTTCAAAAGTAGCCCAGGCTTTTGCTAACAGGACAGACATTTTCTGCTTTCAGGGTGAGTTGGTGAGGTGGGACATTACTGAAGCAATAGGACCTCACAGAAGTCTAGAGAGGTTTTAGTGGACGTTTATTCTTGCCAAATGCATTTAAGTTTACACGGTCTTAATGGACCTAATTTTTTTTTTTAAAAATCAGGCTTGTTTTAGTTTCCAGTTCTCTTTTTACCCTTAAAGTTGGGCACATTTTTTCACTAATCATTCATCTACATTACCAGATATTATTTTTACCTTGTTTGATGACCAGAGTTTCTGGAAAAATTGGAAAAGCACCCAAAAGTGGCTTTGCAAAATTTATTCTGAAGGAACTCATTGAAAAAAAATTTTTTTTTCTTGCAGTCTTTAAAATTATGTGTATGAGTGAATTATCTTTGAAGGCAGCCAAGGGCAAACCCAGATGCCAATTTACCCTTTACATCCAAGTAGATTTATATGTTTTGCCTATACAACATAAAGTGTTTTCTCTATGATTAGTTTGTTAATGGGTCAGGTGCTGGTAATTTAATGAAGTGGATCAAAGGGAAAATATCCCAGACCATTTTAAGATTGGCCCATATTAGAAGCAGTCCAAGCATCCTTTGATAGATGAATAAATAAAGGAGATGGTGTGTGTTTGTGTGTGTGTGTGTGTATGTATATATATGGAATAGTATATATAATAATGGAATATTATTCCATTATTCTGTAAAAAGAACAAAATCTTACCATTTGCAACAACATGAATGGCTGTGGACAGTATAATACTCTAATGAGATTAAGACAAATGCCATATGATTTCAATCATATATGGAATTTAAGAAACAAAACAAATGAACAAAGGAGAAAAAGAGAGAGAGAGAGAAACCTAAAACAGACTCTTGATTATAGAGAATAAACTGGTGGTTACCAGAGGGGAGGGGAGGTGGGATGGGTGACATAGGTGATGGAGACTAAGAGTACACTTATCTTGGGGCACCTGGGTGGCTCAGTTGGTTAAGCAACAGACTCTTGATTTAGGTTCAAGTGGTAACTTCAGGGTCCTTGGATGAGCCTAGCATTGGGCTCTGCACTCAGCGGTGAGTCTGCTGGGGATTCTCTCTCCTCCCTCTGCCTGCTTGCCCTCCTTTCCCACCCCGCCACTCTCAAATCTGTAAAAATAAATAAATATATATATATATATATTTATCTTGATGAACACTGAGTATTATATGGAAATGTTGAATCACTATATCATACATCTAAGTAATATAACACTGCATGTTAATTACAATGGAATTATCATTAAAAAAAAAGAAAAGTCATATTGACCCATATTTTATGGTGTTTAAGGGTGCCCAAAAACAGTTGGCTTGCAGAGCATCTGGATTTTGCTATACCCTTCTGTGTGACCTACATAACAGTAAAGTTCAAGTACAGATAATTGTACAGATAGTTCAAGTCAGTGCTGATGTTAAAACCCTACATTCCTAGGCCTTTCTTTCATACACATTGAACTAGACTCTCTGGAGATTGGACTAGAATTCACATGGCAATCCCCACGCCAGGTGGAGAATGGGCTGAGAACGGACAATGCGTAGTACCACCTTGATGGGCCATGGGCCGCCAGCCCTTCCTACGGCCCCTCCCAGAGTGAAGGGAGTATTGCCGCCTGTCTTTGTGCACCTGAACACGAAGGTTCAGCAATGTTAAGAAAGCCACACAGTGAGAGCAGGACTGAGGTTCATTTACAACCAATCAATGCCAGGGCCAGGCTCTCCCCAGTTCCTTGCAGGGAGAGAAGAGGTTGCAGAAGAAAACTGGCAGAACATTATGAAGCAATGGCCTGGAGTCCCATGAGACTCCTGACCTCTTGGCAATAACCTTCTGCCCCAGCTGTTTGAGAGTTTCCAGAGGGATATTTTCCGGTTGCTTTTAAGCCAGTCTGCACGCTCTAGTCACTCATAGTGTCCCTTCCATTTCAAATTCCTGCTTGCTAGTTTGTGCCATCCCGTGCATATTTGGGGAGCAGTGTCCTCACCAAGGCTGCGATGCTCAGGGGCTCAGGGCCCTACTTCCAAGAAGAGGTGGGAGAACAGCCCCCCTCTAAACCCTCCTACCTCTGGACCCGGGCATCACACCTCCAAAAGTCTCCCAGAAATGGCTGTCAGCTCTTGGTCTCTGGGCAGGGTGGCTTGCACCTGGCTCGGATCGTCTCTGTGCCAGCACTGAATCTTGCAGCCAGAAGCTTCAAACACTGCCATCACACTAATGACATTTTATTTTTAAAAAGACAAATTAAGACTTAAAATATATATACATCATCCACACTTCTATTTTATTCTCTAAAGATTTTAATTCCGAAAATGGCCAGAATGTAAATGGCTGCAAAGGACCGCAGTGGCCAGCAGAAAGCAAATGAGAGGAGCTGACCTAATGGAGATTTTTATCCTAGAATCAGGTACGAGTTGCGAGCTTTGCTCTGCTGTCTTCATTTCCTCCAGCACCTTTTCTCCTGCTTTGTTTACTGGCTGTGCTTTTACTCTTTCACCTCTCTGCGTATCTAACACCTGACAAGGGCACTGAGTAACAGCCCTGGTCATCCACCCATGCCCTGCTGTTAGCTCAGGGTTGCTGGAAGCCCGAGCACTTGTTTATATATGTTTTAATATGTATATTGATATTGTAATTATACACACACACATACACATATCTAAACTATATTTAGTGATAATCTAGTTACCAGTGAAAACATTAAGTGATTCAAACCTGGCTTCCGATCTCAGCTACATGAGTTTCTTAGCATGGCAAAGTTCCCTAATTCAGTCTCCATTTCCAGATGTACAGATCGTGGTCAATCCCATCTCCCATAGTGGCTTGTCGAGAAGGTGAGATGAGAAATTACTCAGGACAGCGCGATGTCTTCTAAATGCTCAGTCAGCATCAGTTGCTTCTTCGTGTCGTGAATAAAGTAGACCTGCAACATCCCTGGCTTTGACAGTGGCACCCAAAGTGGGGGAATCAAGAGTGAGGGCTCTGCACCTGGATCAGTGTGGAGCCCAGACCTTTGCTGGGTTTGGCAAGGGGGTTTCTGGGTAGAACTTTCCATGGATCTGGGAAGGAGTAATGAATGCATTTGATTGAAGGGACAGATGTCTGAAGATTCTGAGCTCAGCTTATATGATCTGCCTAGACAGAAGAATACAATATAAAATCAAGTGCTTCCGAAATATTTCTAAAGAAGGTAAAACGTAAAGTTCTGGCAAATGCCTGGCAGTTTTGAAAAAGCAGAAATATCTGAAAATAAAGAATTTAAATATTCCCTAATGCGTATAATAAAAATATTAATTGGCATCATTTTATGGCATCAATTTTGAATATATATATGTCATGTCTCCCTTTAAGGATACTTATGGTTGAGTGATACTGTGGAAATCTAACAAGTGTTAGATAATGTGTCAGCAATTAAAGTCACTCTCACAGTTTCTTGGACATCTTTATGTGATTCCCCTTAGTGGATCTTGAGGGGGCGGAGATAGCTACCAGGGCAGCAAAGAATCTCTCAGATTTATTACAGCTGTTGAAGGAGAATGAAAGTGTTTTTGCATCCACTAAGACAGAATTTTCCAGGACCAAATGGACTCTGTGGGAAATTAAACACCATTGATGTGTTCTTTCTGTTGGGTCCAAGCTGTGTGTGTGTGTGTGTGTGTGTGTGTGTGTGTGTGTGTGTGTGTGTCTGTGTGTGTGTGTGTGTCTGTGTGTGTCTGTGTGTGTCTGTGTGTGTGTGAGACAGTGAGGATGCTGTCCGCTTCTGGCTGAGGCTGAAGGAGGGAAGCAAAGAGAACCAGTAGGGACAGAGAAGATAAAACTGAACACCAGATAATTCTTGATATGAGATGAAAGGAATTTCTGAACCCTAGATAGGGGATATCAGTGTGCTACAATACTCCTCAGCCAATAATATGATAATTACGTTGAAAATTTTAACACATGAAAAAATGTACATAAAATAATCTAAACTATTAAGCAAAATAGGTAAATTTAAAATGCCATAATATGTCTTTTGAAAGTGTGTCAAATGTATGTGTCTTTTGAAAAAATGAGAAACCAATTTGATGTGCAAGAAATGTTTAGAGTTCATTGTTCGCTTACTTTTGTGGCAATATCTTTAAAAATACCACCTTGGGTGAATATATAAAGCAACCTCTATTTCATTAATTTGATAATCGGGTGGCATTCAATATTCTGTAGCATAAAGGGTGATAAGCCACATGTACAAGTACGTGAGTAGAGAGATACTTGATATTACTCCAGTAACATGGCAAACCATTGTTGGTCCAGGGTTAAGTTTTGAAATAGATTTTTTTTAAGTTTTTATTTAAAACTCTCAGTCAAGGGGCGCCTGGGTGGCTCAGTCATTAAGTGTCTGCCTTCAGCTTAGGTCATGATCCCAGAGTCCAGGGATTAAGCCCTGGACCGCTCGGCGGGAAGCCTGTTTCTCCCTCTCTCACTCCCCCTGCTTGTGTTCCCTCTCTAGCTGTGTTTTTCTCTGTCAAATAAATAAGTAGAATCTTAAAAAAAATAAAACTCTCAGTCAAGGGTACCCAGGGGCTCAGATGGTTAAACGTCTGCCTTCAGCTCAGGTCATGATCTCTAGGTCCTGGAATGGAGCCCCATGTCGGGCTCCTTGCTTGGTGAGGAGTCTGCTTCTCCCTCTCCCCACAGCTCCTGCTCTCTCTCCGTATTGCTCTGTCTCAAATGAGTAAATAAAATCTTAAGAAAAATAAAATAAAATAAAACTCTTGGTCAATTGTTTGAAACATGGAAACAAAGTGCAATGCAAAACACATCTATTTGTTGAGGTACATGAGGCTTTATGTATTATGTAGTACAGCATAATATCTTATTGGTAATTAATTGATCAAAATCGAGCCTCACTGAAATTCTATTTAACATTTTTCTTTCCTTGGATGAGAGTCTGCATCTTGAAAAATTGCCACCACTTTCCTCTCACTACACTTGATGGCATTATGACTTGTCCTTCAAATTTTAGGTTGGGCTCAGTTTCTAGACTATTAATCAGCAGCTCAGCCCATAAAACTTTCTACCTTTAAAGGAAAAGAGATTTCAGAAAGCAACACCTGCCATTTTCCTTGCAGAGGGAAAGAGACGTATCTTCACGAAGATAACCAGGAACAGAATTTCAGACATTTGGTATAGGGATTATGGACTTTTAGCCAAGATTCGAGATCATCTCCAAACTTCTAAAATCATACTACATATAAAGGAATCTTATAGTCCCATCTTGGGTAGATGTTAGATTTCTATAGTTTTCTGTCACCATTTTATAACAAAATCCATACTAGATGCACACACAGAGTTAGTAAGTATGTATTGAAATAGTGATGATCTGTTTTCCCTTCCTTTTTTTTTTTCAGGCTTAGGTCTATTTTGGACAAAACCATCCCTTTCTTCCCCAGGGCCTAATTTCCAGTTCCCCTCACCTCTGTTCTCTCATTCTACCTATTCTTTCCTCAGTCTGGAGTTTTCACACCCATCCTCCTAGGCGCCCTTCCTTCCCTGCCATACCACTTACCTAGTTTACTTGACCCTAACTTTCAACCTTTCCGGTCCAAAGTCTCAACTAACTAATATGTTTTTTTTTAATATTTTATTTATTTATTTGACAGAGAGAAACAGAGCTAGAGAGGGAACACAAGCAGGGGGAGTGAGAAAGGGAGAAGCAGGCTTCCTGCCGAGCAGGGAGCCCGATGCGGGGCTTGATCCCCGGTCTCCGGGATCATGACCTGAGCCGAAGGCAGCCGCTTAACCAACTGAGCCACCCAGGCGTCCCTCAACTAACTAATATGTTAAGTGTTAAAATGTGCTAGTGGTTCAGGTATTTAAGTTGGTTCAACATTTAAAAAATCAATGTAATCTATCACATCAACAGATTGAAAAAGAAAAATCACATGATCATATCAATAGATGCAGAAAGTACATTTGATAAAATCTAATACTCATTCATGGTAAAAACTCTAACCTCAGCTCAATGAAGAATATTGACAAAAACCTATAGATAACACCATACTCATTAGGAGAAACTTGAAGCTTCCCTACTAAGATCAGGCAAGGATGTCCCTTCTCACCACAGATGACATGATTTCCATGTAGAAAATCTGAAAAAATTGGCAAAAATACTCCTGGAATAATAAGCAATTTATAGCAGGGCTGAAGTATACAGGATAATATTCAAAAGTTAATCACTTTCCTATATACCACTGATGAACAAGTAGAATTTGAAAATGAAAACACAATAACACTTGCATTAGCGCCCCAAAATTAAAAATTTAGATATAAATCTAACAAAATATGTACAAGTTCTATGTGAGGGAAATTATAAAACTCTGATGAATAAAATCGAAACTAAATACATGGAGAAATATTCCATGTTCACGGGTGAGAAGATCCAATATTGTCAAGATGCCAATTCTTCCCAAATTGATCTGTAGATTTAATTCAATTTCAATAAAAATCCCAGAAAGTTATTCTACAGCTATCAAGAAATTGATTCGAAGGTTTATGTGGAAAGGCAAAAGGCCCAGAATAACTAACAAAATATTGAAGAAAAACAAAGTTGGAGGACTGACACTACACAGACTATAAAGCTACAGTAATCAAAACAGTTTGTACTGGTGAAAGAATACACAAATAGATTGGAATAGAATAGAGAGCTTAGAAATAAACTCACATAAGTATAGTCAACTGATCTTTGACAAGAAGCAGACACAATAAAATGGAGCAAAGATAATCTTTTCAACAGTGGCACTTGGGCAAGTGGACACCCACATGCAAAAAGAAATCTGGACACAGACCTTATATCCTTCACAAAAAATAACTCAAAATGAATCAAAGACTTAAATGTAAAATGCAAAACTATGAAACCCCTAGAAGATAATATGGGAGGATACCTAGATAATCTTGGATATGGCAATGACATTTTTTTTTTTGAGGTTGGGTTAGCCCATTTAAAGTGTCTGTCATTTACTGATTATTTTTTATATGCCAGACAGATTATCCTAGGATACTACAATGTAGAAAAGTGAGACTTAGAGTTAGTGAACTGCCCAAAGCCTCAGGGCTGTAAAGAGATGGAAACGGGATCAAAACCTAAGACTGGTCTCAGACCCCATATCTTTCCACCATTCCCTGAGGCCTCTAGATTACTTGTTTATCATGAAAGGATACAGGGATACCCAGATGGAAGAGATGCATGGAGTAAGGTATGTGAAAAGTGGGAAGAAGCTTCCATGCCCTGTCCAACTGCACTACCTCTCAGAATTTCCATGTGCTCACCAATTCAAAAACCGGGCAATGACTTTTTAGACACAACACCAAAGGCACAATTCATGAAAGAAAAGATTGATAAATTAGAGTTCATTAAAATGAAAAAGTTCTGCTATTTGAAAGACAGTGTCAAAAAAATGAGAAAACCACAAAGAAAATATTTTCAAAAGCCATATCTGACAAAGGACTGTTATCCAAAATATATGAAAAAACTCTTAAAACTCAACAAGAAAACAAACAGCCTGATTAAAAAGTGCTTCAAAGACCCAAATAGACCTCTCACCAGAAAAGATGTACAGATGATAAATAAGCACATGAAAAGATGCTCCACTTCGTAAGTCATCAAGGAAATGCAAATTAAAACAATGATGGGCTACCACTATACCTCTATTAGAATGGCCAAAATCTGGAACACTGACAACACCAAATGCTGAGAAGGATGTGGAGCAAGAGACACTCTCCTTTGTGGATGGTGAGAAGGCAGAATGATACAGATACTGTGGGAGACAGTTTGGTGGTTTCTTACAAAACCAAACACACTCTCACCGGACGATCCAGCAGTTGAGCTCCTTGGCATTTACCCAAAGAAGTTGAAAATTTATGTTCACACAGTAACATGCATATGGACATTTATAGCAGCTTTATTCATAATTGCTAAAAGTCAGAGACAACCGAGACATTCTTCAGTAGGGAAATGGATAAATAAACCTACAACAGCACTAAAAAAAATACTGTCTTAATAAAGAAAAAAAGTGCTAGTGAAAGACTACGGGCTCTTCCGGGTAGTCAGAGTTTTCTATCTGGAGATGAAGGTGTTTACTTTCTGCCTTACAGAATGTGGACTGGTGATGTCTCTAGGTGCATTATTTTTTAGCAGATTGGTTAAAGAGGTGGTGATCAAATTTTTAAAACACCAAAACATATTTCTAAACCCGTCCTATCTGAAAGTTTCTTCTTTCCTCTTCTCTCTCTTTCTTTCCATCATTCTACTTTCTAACTTCCTCTTTCGTGCGGTTTTTGGTTCCTTTTCCCTCAGGTTATTAACAGCAGCACATCACAAACAGATTCATCTGGTAAGCACAAGTAAGGACCTCACTTGACCCATTTGTAAAATCTGACTTATTTTAGTTCTAGGAGTATATAGCTGAGGTGGTGTTGGCATCCCCTCTTTGAGATGTTTCATAAACTAAAAATACATGTATATTTTATTTAAAAAAATAAAATGAACTCCCAGGTACCCACATTTGCCCATATTTGCCTCTCCCTAGTTTTACCCTCCACTCAAAGATAATCATTATCCTGAAATTGTGCTTATGATTCTCTTGTTTTAACTTTATTGCTTTACTACATAGAGTGTGGGGCGCTAAAAGATACATGGTTTAGTTGTGCATGTTTTGGGCTTCATATAATGTGCTTTTTATTTCTGCAACTTGCTCTTTCTCTAACTTCATCGCAATATCATGTTTATAGGACTCAGCTCTTGATCTGAGCAGTCATAGTTCATTTGCATTGTTCCATGAGAGTGTAAAGGATGAACACACTGCCATTTTGTATCCACTCTTTTGTTGAAGGACATTTGAGTTGTTTTCAAGTCTTGGATAATATGAATATCAATGTTTTGGATGAGCGTATGAATGTATTTTTGTTGGGTATACATACAGGGAATGGAATCGAAAGAGATGCCCAATCTTTATCTTTATGAGATAATGGCAAACTGTTTTCCAAAACAGCTATATCAATTTATATTTTTACCAATAGTATATGAGAGTTCTTATTGCATCACATCGTAACTAGCATTTGTTATTCTCCAACTTTTAAATGTTTGCTAATACGGGGGATGAAAGCTGCTATCTTCTATGATCTTAATTTGTGTTTCCCTGATTACTACTAAAGTTAAGCATGTTTTTCCTACATTTCTTGGGCATTCATATTTCCTGTCTGTGAAATGCCTCTTCACGCTTTCTGCTCATTTTTCTGTTGGCTTGTTCTTATCTTTTTATATTGATTTCTTAACATATTTATATGTTCTGGATGACAATAACTTGTTTATTATGTGTGTTACAAATATCTTCTTCCAGATTATGACTTGCCTTTTCATTTTTTTATTGAGGTATGCTTGACATTCACTATCATATTCGTTTCAGGTGTACAATATAGTGATTTGACATTTGTATACATTGAAAAATGGTCACCACAATGAGTACCGTGACAATCTGTAAATTAATACAGTATTATTGACTATATTGCCCATGCTGTACATTAAATACCCACAACTTAGTTTTGTTGCAAGTTATTGGGGCCTTGTTTATTTTGTTCAGTAATTTATCAGCTCCATATAAAACCCAGTGCTTAATTGCTTTATAGCTGGAAATTCACACTTCTTAATCCTTTTCACACACCCCCCCCCACATCCCCCTTCTCCTCTGGCAACCACCAGTCTGTTCTCTGTATCTATGAGTCTGAGTTTTGTTTTGGTTTGTTGGTTTGTTTTGTTTTTTAGATTTCATATATAAAGGAAATCATGCAGTATTTGTCTTTGTCCAGCATATATATATGTATATGTATGTGTGTCTGTGTCTTATTTATCCACTCATCCATCCATGGACACTCGGGTTGTTTCCATATCTTAGCTGTTGTAAATAATGTTGCAATGAACATAGGGATGCATATATCTTTTGGAATTAGTGTTTTCCTTTTCTCTGGATAAATACCCACCAGAGGATTTGTCAGATCATCCAGTAACTCTATTTTTAATTTTTTAAGGAACCGCCATACTGTTTTCCGTAGTGGCTGCACCAATTGACATCCCCACCAACAGCTTAATAGAGTTCCCCTTTTTCCACATCCTCATCAACATTTTCTATTTCCTGTGTTTTTGATTTTAGCCATTCTGACAGGTATAAGATGATTTCTCATTGTGATTTTGAACTGCATTTCCCTGATGATTAGTGATATTGAGCATCTTTTCACATGCCTATTAGCTTATTCTATTATTAGTTTATTCTATTAAGGGGCACCTACGTGGCTCAGTTGGTTGGGTGACTGCCTTCAGCTCAGATCATGATCCCGGAGACTCAGGATGGAGCCCCACATCGGGCTCCCTGATCGGCGTGAAGCCTGCTTCTCCCTCTCTCACTCCCCCTGCTTGTGTTCCCTCTCTGGCCATGCTCCTCTCTGTCAAATGAACAAAATCTTAAAAAAAAAAAAAAAAAAAGAAAAAGAAAAAAGAAAGAAAAAAAATGGTGGCCTTTTGATGCAAGGGTTCTTAATTTTAATATAATAAAATTCATCAAACTTCCTCTGTTAGAACTTTGTGTATCTAAGAAACTGAAGTGATAGTTCTTTCATCAATTTTTAAATTAAAAATTTAAAAATTTTACTTTTTGCATTTGAATCTTCAATGCAAACTGAAATTGAAGTTTGGGGTATGGTACGGGGTATGGAGTCCAGTTTCATTTTTTTTTCCAACTTTTCAGTATAATTAATTGACTGACTCTCCTTTTTTGAGTGGTCTGTAATACCACTTCTGTGCGAGAGCAAGTATCCACATATGTGTGGGTCAGTTTCTGGACTCTACATTCTATTTACCCCTACACCAATACCATAGTGGCATAATTACTATAGCTTTATATTAAGCTTTAATATCTGGGTAGAGCAGGTTTCCTCATTTTGTTATCCTTCAAGAGTGTCTTGGTATTCCTTGACCTATGCTGTTTCATACCTGATTTAAGAATCAGCTTGCCAAGTTCTGTTCACATTTTAATTGAAATTACACTGATTTTTAGATCAATTTGGAGAAAATTTATACCACAATGACACTGATTCTCTCTTCCTATGATTCTCATGTTTCACTTCTTTTTACTTAAGTCCACTTAATATTTTCTTTTAATATCTTCCTTTAATATCTATTTAAGGATATTTTTAATATAATATTTAGATGATGAATATTTTTGGAATTACATTTTGTTTGTGGATTCTAGAAGTGTATTGACTGGTGCAATCTGGATTTGTAATAATTTGTGTGTTCTTTTAAGTTTTCTATGTAAACGACCATGTCCCCTAAAAATATTGGCAATTTTACCTCTCATCTTCTTCTCCCATTCTACCTCCAATAAGATATTGAACTGGAAGTAGTAATGACATCTCCGTAGTGGACATCTCCGTCTTATTTGTGACTTTAAAGAGAGGGACTTTAGAGAAGAGAGGAAACATTTCACATTTAATGTTTACTCTATATAATTGGTAGCTGCCTTTCATCAGAATGAAAGATCCTTTCCATTCCTGGTTTGCTAAGCATCGTTTAAAATCATGAATTCTCCTTGCTGGATGTCAAACATTTTTTTCTACATTGATCAAAACATTCTTGTGCTCTTTCTCCTTCATTTTGTTAATATGGCAATGATGAAAGATGTTCTAATGTTAAACTAATTCTGCTTTCCTGAAATAAACCTAATCTCATCATGGTTTAGTATCTTTTTTATACATTGCTAAATTCAGACTACCAATATTTTATCTGTGATTTGTACATCCATGGTCATAAGAAAAATTTCCCTGTAAATGTTTATCCTTAGAGTGCCCATATCTGCCCTTTGGTATTATGGCAATACTTATTTTGCAAAACGAGTTAGGTAGTGTTCTCTGATTTTATATTCTCTAGAAGAGTTTGTTTTAGACTGGAAATCTCTTCTTTGAATGTTTGTCCCGTTTGTTTCTGTGCTTTTTAACTTGATTCCTTTCATCCCACTCCCCAGTCTTCCTTCCCACACCTCTTCCTCCTCACTCTTTATTTGTTTGATCCTGCTATTTTGACTTTCTTTTTCCTTAAAGAGCTTCTTGGGCTTAAAAGCATCAAGGAAATTGTATTGAAGCCCAAGTATCAAGATATTTTAACTGATGTTTTTTAACATTTCCAAATATAACATTTCTTTGTGTTCAGTGTGACCAATTAGTACTGCCTACATGTGAAAAAAATCTTGCAGTCATTTAAAATAATATGATTGTTAAATGAGAATTTCAGTCCTCTGTTCATAACTATTTATTTTGAAATATTTTTGAAACCAATTCAATCACATTCATAACACAGTAATTCTAGACCTCTCTGCCTTGTGACACTCAACAATGAAGGGAAACAATTCAGTTATGTTAAGAACACATCAAAATTTCATGAGGGCAAGAGCCTTTTCACAAATAAGCTATGATGATTTTCCAGGTTTTTCTATAAACCTTTAGTTCTATGCTTTGTATTTCATAGACATATATCCTCTCTTTTTTCAGATAGCACAAATGCAATTTTCTTGATGGATCATTATTTCTGAATAGTAACGATTACTTTAATTCTCTGTAAGAAAAAACTGAGACCTTTTTTCCTTTATTTTAGTTGAAATGTAAATATTTTAAAACCCTCTGTGTCAATTTGATTTCTTTTTTTTTAGTACTTTGTGGCTAAATACCAAATGCTCTTACAAAAATGCAAATTTCTTATTCAAAATATAATTAAATTATAACATACACAGTTTATAAGCAATTATAGTCACATAATATGTATAATTTGGCTTTTTTAATAAAAAAGTTATAAATGCACATCTACCACATTAAAATAAGAAATATTTCTTTGGAAATAAGATATACTATAGCAAAAATACCATTTCTAGGTAAGAATGAATATAAAGTAGGTCTCTGAAAGAATGCCAATTAAGCCTCCATCTTTAGGAATTCTGCAGGGGTCCTGCCAGTTAATTAGGTCATTTTTTGCTGAGAACAGACACCAGCCTCAGAATCTATGTGACCTTAATGATTATTAAGATTGTCAGTGTCAAAGAAAAAAAAAAAAGATTGTCAGTGTCTATTTTGTATCACTTCTTGTGAGCAGTCCCTCCCCCAAAAACCTTAACTGAATTGGAATATTCCAAAGTGGATTTCTGAGTTTTCATAGATTTTAACTAAAGACCCTATTTTTCTCAGTCCTGGTTGTGGACACTGTGATGGGTTACCCAATACCCATTCAGGAAGAAGGACTTGGTGTTGGTTTTCTAGGAATGATGGGGGGAAATGCCATAAACTGAGTAGCTTCAAACAACAGAAACTTATTTTCCCCCAGTTCTGGGGACCAGAAGTCTGAAATCCAAGTGAAGCAGGACCTCACTCCTTCCAAAGACTCAAGGGTAGAATCCTTGTTTCTTCTAATGTTTTGTGGCTCCAGGTATTCCTTGGCTTCGGGTTGAGAATGCCAATCTCTGCCTCTGTCTTCACCTGGCCTTCTTTCTTGGGTCTCTGTGTCTTCTCTTCTGTCTCTTATAAGGACACTTGTCGTGGATTTAGGGGTTGTTTGGGTATACCAGGATGATCTCATCTTGAGACCTTCAACTTAACTATATCTGCAAAGGCTCTTTTTTCCAAATGAGATCACATTCACAGGTTGTGGGAGTTAGGAGGTGGACATATCTTTTTGATGATCACTATTCAATCTGGAGCAGACTCATTTCTCCAAATACTGATGCGCTACCAGAAGACAGTCTCTCTCCTGTCAGCCTTCTTTGGGAATTGCCTCTTTGGGGAACTGCTTTGTCTAAGGCTTCCTTCTATGTACAGCCCATAGGAAAGTGGATATAAAGTGGATCAAAGTGATCAAAGGCGATGTAGAGGCCAGGCCTTCTTGGCCCAACTGGGAACAACACTACAAAAACATTCTAGTTCTAGAGTCCCACTGTGGTGAGGTGAGGTCTTCATTTTATTTATTTATTTTTAAATATTTTATTTATTTGACAGAGAGAAACACAGCCAGAGAGGGAACACAAGCAGGGGAAGTGAGAGAGGGAGAAGCAGGCTTCCCGCCAAGCAGGGAGCCCGATGTGGGACTCAGTCCCGGGTCTCCAGGATCATGACCTGAGCCGAAGGCAGTCGCTTAACCAACTGAGCCACCCAGGCACCCCTCATTTTAGACTATACCAGAGCTCAGCTTCTCTGCCTAATTATCTTTACTTCCTTGTCCTCTTCCTCCTCTTTCTATTACTCTTTTCCTTCCTTCCTTCCTCCTCCTCCTCCTCTTCTTCCTCTTCCACTACCCACATCCCCTTCCCTGTCCTACTTCTCTCTTTCTCCTGAGTCTGCTTAACAGGAACCCAGACTGAAACACTTTGATGAAAATCATTCATTCACTTATCCACTCATTTATTGATTCACTCACTCAGTTTATTCAATTACATCACCAAGTATTTACTGATCACCTACTGCATGCCTGGTGCTTTCTTTGTTAAGTATGTCACAGTGAACATATTTGAATCTTTATTTGGTAGATCAGGATCTCTCGGTGCCTAAAGCTGACTATCCTGGGGCTTCATTTGTTAGTTGCAGATACTAAGAGTTTAGGAGAAGACCTCACAGTTTGACCTGGAAGGTCTCTTCTGTTTTGAATAAATACCAACCCGACATAAGCTGCTTTTGCTGTGATTTTCACTTTTTCATTAATAAAAGCACCCTCAAAATCCATCAATTGAGTGTTCTGATCTAGCAGAGTCTGTGTTGATTCTAGACTTTCCATACTGTTTTAGGTCCATCTTTAACCTTTTAAAATCTCAGGAAGTAGTTAAGACTGTATATGTGATCTATTTTATAGAGACATGGAAAGAGGAAATAATGAGAGATTCACAGTGTTAGAAACATCACAGGATCACAGAATGTTAAGGCACTATCAGAACCAAAACAGCAGCCCACCCCTCTTCCACTGCTGATGGGAGGAGTGAGAGCTCATGCCACAGCTGTCTGAATCCTGTAGGATGTGTGACTTTGATTGCTTTGTGTAGGGGTTGTTGTCTCCCCATCCAGTTTGTAAAGTTCTTCTGGACAGAATCTGACCCTTGTGCTTTCCTACCCTGCTCAGTGTCTAGAAAAATAAGAGGTGGGGTGTTTTTCTTTTTAAAGGTTTGTTCTATTTATTTGAGAGAAAGTGAGGGGAAGAGAGAGAGAGAGAGAGAGAGAGAGAGAGAGAGAGAGAGAATGCACAAATGGAGGGGAGAGGCAGAGGGAGAGGGAGAAGCAGACTCCTTCCCAATCAGGGAGCCCAACATGGGCTCAATCCCAGGACTGTGGGACCATGACCTGAGCTGAATGAAGACACTTAACTGACTGAGCCACCCAGGCACCCCAAGAGTGACTGATTGAGCCCTCTTCATCCAGCAAAACTATTCCAATCAAATGGGTAGGGTTTTATTCTTACGTATATGTAGAGACCTCTAGAGGAAATCCAATAACCTCCCTTCTCACTCAGATCTTAGGCTTAACAATGATCATTATCAGGGAGTTCCTCCTAAAAACATAACCCAGCCTTGCAGAAATGTCATATGTACCCATATAATTTATACTATCCCTGTTCCATCAAAAAAAGTTTAGAGATAATAGAACAGGTTAGAAATAAAATAGCATTATTTTTAAATATAAGTGTTTAAATAGCTAATCATTATGGTTTTACTCTACCTCATTCTAAAAAAGATTTGTATCATTTATAATTTATATTTCAATACTTTTTAAAAAGATTTTATTTAGAGAAACACAGCCAGAGAGGGAACACAAGCAGGGGGAGTGAGAGAGGGAGAAGCAGGCTTCCCGCCGAGCAGGGAGCCCAATGTGGGACTCGATCCCGGGTCTCTGGAATCATGACCTGAGCCGAAGGCAGTCGCTTAACCAACTGAGCCACCCAGGCGCCCTATATTTCAATATTTAAAAAAATAAGAAAGGTGAGAAAACTGAGGTAGAAAATAAGCTAAAGCTTGGAGTAATGCTAATATCCAAAGTTCAAACATTGCTAGTAGTAGGTGAAAAATTTGTGAGCATTCCAATTAATTAATAACAGTTGCAGTACAGTGGTGCAAGCTCCCAAGTCATCAGATTCTGTTTCACTGCAGATGATGAATCTATAGTAATCCTAGTCCTCTTCTCAGGAAGTAGTTTAAGACTGTCTATGTGACCTATTTTTGGTAAAAGAGATATGAGAGAAATTCTTCTAGGGGAGGAGGAGCTTTTCAGGAAAGATCTCCTCATTTTATACTTAAAAGAGAGATCAAAAAAAAAAAAAATACAGTCCCTTTATTCCTCTGATATATGGCCTGGATATAATGCCTGCACTGGTAAGCATCTGGGAATCAGCCTGAGAATGAAGCCAAAACATAGGAGGTGAGGATGGGCAGAGCCAAGGGAATCCCTGTGAAGAACTGGGACCCAGGGGAGTTACATTCCCTCTGACCTCTGGTTATGTTAGTTACAGCCTTTTTTGGTTATTGTTTAAGGCAACTGAAGGAAGATACTTAACTGACTGTTTTTGTTTTTTTTTGTTGTTGTTGTTGTTTTTTGCTTCTTACATCCAAAAGCATCCTAAATGGTTTAAAAGCAACAGTTAAGGATAAAGTTCTGAAATAAGACAGACCTGGATCCATCACATTTAACCATGTTCTAACATCACTTAAATGTTCATCATTTAACATGAAAAAGAATTAAAATCTTTAAACATCAGTTCTTTCACCTGTATTTTGGGGTATGCAAGACCACCATATGGAGTCATGGTACAAACTTAGTGGAGAAGCAAAGCGTGTGACATGTTTAGCACAGAACCTAATGCATTATAAGTGCTTAATAAAGAGTAGATTTTAACACTGAGGAGAAATACAGGTAATCAATACCTAAGTGACTGGCTCTTTGAAATGGCAATTGAACTTTCTTAGGCTTTATTTCAGGCTCTCAAACTGCCTTTAGTGAGGATAGAAGACAATTGGCCACTTCTTGCTTATAAAACAATCCATTACATGCTGGACAGCTATTATTAGGGCTCTCATTTGCTAATCTCAGCTAAATATCTAAAACCCCAACCATGAACTAAGCAACCTATATCCAATTAAGTTGTACCTTTACTGAAAGAACACAGTAGTGTGACAAGGATAGGACTCAAATGTCGCTGCTAAGTACCCAACAAACAATTACCAGGATTGTCTTTACTCTGTTAGCTCCTCCGGGCCTCAGTCTGCACATCCCTGCAGCTCTTTTGAGTCTGGTGGGCGCTGTCAATGTTAGGGACCTTTGGTAGAGAGGTTCCTTCCTCCTTCAAGTCTCACAGAAACAAGTCCTTTGGAGTCACCACCAAGGGACAACACAGGATGGTCTGATGTGTTGCAAGGGGCTGTATGTGGTCAGTCACTAGGCCATCTCCAGCTTGCCCAGTGATCTCCTAGCATTAGCTCTTATCCATTCAGCTGGAGAAGGATTTCAATCTAATGTTGTTTGATCCAGCTGATGACCAGACCACCCAGCATTGCATTAGCAGCAAGGGTTGGGGAGGGTGGATATGGGAAATGGTGGGAGCTGTGGGAGAAATGTAGCAGACTACCCTGAATAAATCTCTCTTGTTTATGGATCTGCTTTTCACCTTTCTCCAAGAAGCAGTAAAAAATAAGTAATTTAATTATGTTTCTTGGGGACAAGAATTGTACCTTGGTACCATTTATTGCCTGAAAGTGTTAAGAATACTTTGTTGTTCTTCTAAATTTTAAAATAAAGTTTAAATGTCAATATTTTTGGGGCACCTGGGTGGCTCAGTTGGTTAAGCGACTGCCTTCGGCTCAGGTCATGATTCTGGATACCCGGGATCGAATCCCACATCCCACATCGGGCTCCCCGCTCGGCCAGAAGCCTGCTTCTCCCTCTTGCACTCCCCCTGCTTGTGTTCCCTCTCTGGCTGTGTTTCTCTCTGTCAAATAAATAAAATATTTTTTTAAAAAAATAAATAAAATAAATGTCAATATCTTCAAAATGAAGGCACCAAGCACACTTTTGAAAGAAAAGGCATAACAAGGTAATTTACTTTTTTTTTTTTAAAGGAATATGCTACATTAGTGAGGAGAATCAGGAGAACCAAACACAATGAACTCCACAGTAGATGTCCTTCTCCAATGTCCTGGGGGTTCTTTTGTAATCTCAGGAAAAAGGAGGGGGAGGGGCGCCTGGGTGGCTCAGTTGTTAAGTGACTGCCTCCAGGCTCAGTTCATGATCCCAGGATGGAGCCCCGCACCCACGAGAGGCTCCCTGCTCAGTGGGAAGTCTGTTTCTCCCTCTCTCACTCCCCCTGCTTGTGTTCCCTCTCCACTATCTCTCTCTCTGTGTCAAATAAATAAATAAAATCTTAAAAAAAAAAGAAAGAAAGAAAGAAAAGGGAGGGGGTCAGAGAATTACTGATTGGATTCCCTTGGTTTTAAGAGGATAATGACAAAGGGAGGTTTAATTGTAGCTGGAACAATATATAACACTTCTGGCACTATAGAGCAATTCATTCCTATTGTGATTTTTTAAATGTGCAAATCAAAAAAAGAGAAACAAAATGAAAATTAAAAGCACACCTAGTCCACCACTTAGAAATCACACTTTATTTTGGTGGCTACTTTTCCCCAAAACACAAACATATGCATCCATACTATATTCCTGTATGTGGGACCATACATATATACTTTTTTAAAAAAAATATTTTATTTATTTGACAGAGAGAAACACAGCCAGAGAGGGAACACAAGCAGGGGGGTGAGAGAGGGAGAAGCAGGCTTCCCGCCGAGCAGTGAGCCTGATGTGGGGCTCGATCCCAGGTCTCCCGGATCATGACCCAAGCCAAAGGCAGTCGCTTAAACAACTGAGCCACCCAGGCGCCCCCATATATACTCTTAAACTGCATTTCTTTAAGGCAGTATAACATTACAAATATATTTCCATATCAATAAATACATTCTGCACTTATATTTCTACAGTGTAATTTTAATAGCTACATAGTATTCCATTATATAGGCTCTGTATGTTGTATATTATAATGTGCATAACTAAACCATCAGTGTGAGATTGTTGGGCTTTTCCAATGTTTTTATCGTTATAATTTACAGCACTATAGTAATTGTAATTCCTTTATACCTCCTTATTAAATTCCTAATTTCCTTAGTATAGTTTCTGAAAAGTGGAATCACTGGTTCAAAGTGTTTTACAATGTTAAGTTTTTAAACATAATTGCATAATTCAGCAGGCATATTTAAATATTTTTATGAATTATATTTTCTACTTAGAGAAAATCCTGTTGGCCTACTAAATTATCATACCAAAATTTTCACTTTCTTTCTCCATATTTAACATTCATAACCAATTGTCATAGGCCTTATTTTTACTCAAAGTTAAAATTCTTTTATTTACTAATGGATCATTTTCTTGAATTTCTCCTATACTCAGAATCCCAATAACTGGGTTTGTAGCCCAATCTTTTGATCTGTTAATATAGGAAAATCTCTCTAGTAATTCTATTCTTTTTTTGATTAAATTGATTATATTGCATAGGACAGTAAGCTGCCACTATTTAAATTAAGTGAATTTAAAGTAGAATATGCTAGGCCTTTTTGATTTGCAAATTCACTTGTAAAAGCCATGCCCATATAGTAGTTAAATGCTCAATCTTTTGATATTAGCACAGCATGAAAAGCAACAGTTTTTATATTTTGGTGGCAAACATTTACTTAAAAAAATATATTTATATACACACATATATAATGTTTGCAATATATACATATGCACATATGCACATATGCACACACACATATATAACATTTACTCTAGAAATATGTTTTATTGCTTACAGATATGGAATAAATTAACTACCAAGCCAAATCTTTGCAAGTATGTTTTGTTATTGCTTGTAATCTATATAGAAGACCACAAGCTAGATGCTCCCTTTCTGCTGTTTCGACCTTAGCAAATAAGAATACAATTTAGCACTTTGCTTGGTAATTAACTCGGTTCAAAGGCTCAGCAAACGCTAATGGTTAGACAATAAACAGATATTTAAACTTTAAATTTTAGCCTAAGTTTGCAACATGGGTTATGGCATTCAAATAAAACTGAGAAAACTGTGGAAAAATACAACCCTCTTAGGGACAACTGTTTTAGCATACATGACTTTCCTTAAGTAAATGTAATTTGAGTATAGAAGATGCATTAAGAGACAATATACTAATTCTCTATATTTGTGAAGCATTGTGGACATGGGAAGTGGTAAGTCATTTTGATAGGAAAATCTGATTTTTAGAAACACAACAAATTGAGCAGTGGTTATGACTTTAATCATCTGAATGAAACAATGAACTAATTATATATAATGACCGGTTGCTGTACTTTCAACACCTTTGGGGATCAATTTCATCCCAAAGTGAACAGAGCCAGCACCACATGGTCTACTGTCAAGCACTGACCTCTCTGATTCAAATGCAAAATGCTATTGCAGATGAAATTCACTGAGACAAAATGTTCAATAGAAAGATTACATTTCCAATGGGGCAGAAAGATATTTGCCAGCATCTCATTAAGGCTTTGATACCAAGTCTTGGATTTCAATCAGCATTGAGATAGAATGGCAATAATCCAGGAGCAAGAATGTGTCTAGGGCTTTGTTTCCTGTAGCATTATGCATTTTTCCCATCTGCAATAAAATCTTGAAAAAATTTCCAAGGGAATAGATATGGAAAGAAATAGCCTTATAGTCATTTTAATGTCAGCCACACAACGCATTCAGTGAAGCCTCTGCAGCCTGATAACTTTGCCTCTCGCTAGGGGAGGAGAAGGTGACATCATTTACATTTAGCCCAACACGTGAAAGAGCCTCAAATTCTCTGCACCGTAAATGTAGCATCAATTTTTCCACCTTTGAAGCCCCACCTCCCATCATTAATATAGTCCAGCCATTTTATCTTTGGCATTTTATCCTCTTCCCCTAGAAGTAATTTACTGACTTAATGGAAATGTGAGAGATTTGCTTTAACAGAGTTTATGAATTTAAGCAAAAGGTCCCACTGAACATTTCCCCTTGAAGAGAGGTTATTCCTTGGCCAGGAGGCATTTGTAATAGTTCAGTAATCAAAAAAGATTTGCTTCGGACTTGCTAATTTGCTCAGTCTCTTAAGTAACAAAAGGGTCTAAACTCTGCCTCAATTTAAAGTGAGCCCATAAAAGCATCCAGGTTAGAAGAAATCTAAGAATCCACAATCTGAGCTTTTAACCCCATTTCAATTTGTGCAAGTGTAATATCATTAGAGACTGATTTCTACCACAGAGTAGCTGTGGCTTTTCACTCGGAGGTGGTGGGGTGGGCGAACACTCTGAAGACCACAACCTACCACAGAAGTGAAAGCTGGTTTCCCTTAAGGGATCAAAAGCTGGGAAAGCCTCTTTCCCATGAAACTTGTGGTCACATGCAGCCAGGTAAGACCTCTGGATTGGATTTTTAGTAGGGGGGTGGAAATTTTAACCGTATTCCTTTTCATTTGCCAGGCTGCATCTGAAAAAGATAACAATCCGGAAAAACTTTGACACTGCGCCCCGGTTGAATCCCCAGCGTCAAGAATAGCGCCAGGCACCGGGATCTCGGTAAGCACTAGCTGAATGAATGAACTGTGAGAGGACGGAACCACTGTCATTGGTCAGGGACGCTGTCGCTTTGCCTTAGGCTGCCTCTACTTGCCACCGTTCTTTGCCTGTGGTCCTTGGGCTGTTGGCTCCAACTCCTCCTACTTCTGACGCCTCTTCCTGGAACCAACTAATTAAACCCCACAGCTTAATGGGAAAATGTGTAATGAAGTTTAGGGACTCTTAATTAACCCAGAAAACAAGTAGAAGAAAACTAACCTGTAAATCTAATATCTTGCCCAATAAACTTGGTACCTAAGAAAAAACTCACACAGTAAGAACCTGGGATAACCATATTCGCTAGATTCTGGAGACAGTTCTAATCCCCCAAACCTTGCTTCACTGCCGCTTAAATCGTTGGCCACCCAGTGCTTATCACAATTAGAGTGTAAGGTGGGGAGAGGGGAAAAAATAAGATAGCAGAAAGGAGGGAAGAGGTTTTGCTAAAGCTGAATTGAACTGAATCATCTCCTCCAAATATGTCATTCTGACAATTATTAAAAATCCCACAAGGTAAGCACGGACAATCCCCTACACATAAGGGTTAATAATACATGCATCCGTGGGCCAACATCTTCTGATATGCAAGATAATATCAGCAGTGATGTGACTAGTTATGGTTGGTTCATAAATGCATATAAAGAATCAACTAGCAATAAAATGGTACGCTTAGGCAACTGAGAATAGTTCTGTTTGACAGAAACATAAGCAAGGCTTTTCCTTGTCCATCTTCATCTCTGTTAAATTCTTCCTGAAATATCCTGCCCCACCAAGCCAGTTCTTCCTCCTCGCTCTGTAAGGACACCACCAGGACCTTTACCTGGCCTATCTCATTCATTGCCTTGTTAAGTGGCTAAATCATTCTAGAGTATTTCATCTTTTAGAATTAAGGAATAAAAAAAATAACACTTTGATTAGAATTAACGTTCCTGCGGACTACTATTCACCATAGGCAAAGAGAGAGAGAGAGAGAGACGTATCCGGATTTTTGCCTTTGTAAATGATGACTGCATTTGTATTTTTTAAAAATTCTTCAAAATGTTGACAAATTTTTGTTTTAATTTTTAATTACTGTATATATGTAATTTAAACAAATAGTAGTATAAAGACTATGCCACAAGTTTCCCCACCAATATCTGCTCTTTTACCTGTTTATCTTTCCTTGTTTTTTGTTTTTGTTTTTGTTTTGAGAAAGGGATAGTGTGTACACACAAGCTGGGAAAGGGGTAAATGGAAAGGAGGAGAGAGAATTCTAAGCAGGCTTTACACTCGGCACAGAGCCCGATATGGGATTTGATCTCATGACCCTGAGATCACAACCTGAGCCACCCAGTGCCTCCTATTTATCCTTGTTTCAAATAATATTCTTAGGCAACTATTTGTTCAGTTTTAGATTTTATCTGACTATGTGCTATGGAAAACGAGAATTTTTTCTTACCATCATAGTCCCTTCTTCATCTCTTCTTCATTTTCCTATAACATAGTTTATTATATAGTTTCATTCAGTCAGTAGTCAATGTTTACATTATTATCATGTTAACATTATTCACAGCAGGCTACATGGTACCATAAATACATTTTCTTTATGGTACAATATTTGTTTTCTCTGGCAATAATTGCCTAGGATTTTCATTTGTGTAAATTTCTGGGATTCATCCCCACTCTCTGAAAGTAGGGTAAACATCCTTCCAGTTCATTTAGACCCATCAAGTAATCTAGCAGTTCCATTTTAATTGTTAACTGATTTCATACTGGAGTCCCATGTTGGCCAGCTCCCATCTGGTTTGGTTCTCTTAAATGCCTGTTAAATGGGAATAATTCCCTTCTCCCCTATCCTATATTGCCTTCTCTGTTTTGCAGACCCTGTATCTTTTTCTTGGCTTACTCGCTTGTTTTTGCAGATACTGTCACAAAATTTCTTTTGTTCTTTTTTTTTCCCCAAATATTATAAACTTATACAGGCAATGGAAACTATTAACTCCCTATTTTTCATACTTGAATTTTCATGCAACTTGCATAATACCTGAACATCAAAGACCACCGAAACTCCATAGATCACCCTTTGAGATTTGTACTGATAGTTCAATAATCAATCAAAACACAATCATACTTAGACCTATTCTTGTTGCCACGAGAAATAGAAAAATGTGACACCGAAGGAGTTTACAGTCTGAGTGAGAGGTGCGGTAGTCACATTAATGGCCTTCCAAAGACCATCACATCCTAATATCAGAGTTTGTGAATATATTGCTCATAGCAAAAGGGAATTAACGTGCAGATGGAATTAAGGTTGCTTCTCAGCTGGCCTTAAAAGAAGGAGATGATGGTGATGATGATGATCATGCTTCAAATGGGTTCAACGAAATCACAAGGGTCCTTAAATGTGGATGTCAGAGGCAGAAAGTCAGAGTGTCAGAATGTTGCAATGTGAGAAAGGTTTGACTGGGCATTGTTAGTTTTGAAGGTGGAAAGTGGCCGTGATCAAAGGGATACAGGTAGTGTGAAGAATCTGGAAAAGACAGAAGAACAGATTCTCCCCTACCACCTCGAGGAAGGATTACAGCCCTACCAATCATTTCACCCAGTGAAACCCATTTCAGACCCCTGAACTATGAAAGAGTAAAATAATAAATTTATCTTGTTCTAAGCTACTAAGTTTGTGGCAATTTGTTATACCAACCATGAGAAACTAATACAAGGAGATAAGATAACACAAATAGCAGTTTCATCGAGTAGGATTAAGTCGTTATTCCAAGCTTAAATTGTGTAGCTTCTTTAAAAGGCTAAAGGAAATCCGGAGACATGAATGGGTAGTGACAAACATTCATTGCACACATACAAGATGCAAGGCTCATGTAAGGTGCCTTAAGTCTGATGTCTCAATGGATTAATTCCAACGATCTGAGAGTTGTAAAGGAAAGATGGAAAATAGAGAAAGACAATTGCCTCTTCATAAGAGGCTTACATATTCATCACATGTGAATTTAAATGGAATTTAGGGTGTTGTGCTCTGTTTTAATTGTTTTGCAGAATATGCCATTTAAAGTAGCACTTTTTAAAAGTATGGCTGAGCATGGACCTCAACCTTTTCAGTTGAAAGCAAATGACTTAACTCCATCTGTTCCTATGCACCATTAAACACACCTGGACTGAGCTAGCCAGCCTACTGGTGTGCCGGGGAGATGCTTGTATGTGAGGGTGTCTGGCATGATGCACATTAACCTGGTTGAGTTTTGTTTATTTGACAGAGAGAAAGAGAACAAGCCGGGGAGCAGGAAAGGAAGAAGCAGGCTCCCTGCTGAGCAGAGAGCCAGATACAAGGCCGGATGATCCCAGGACCCGGGGGTCATGACCTGAGCTGAAGGCAGATATTTAACCAACTGAGCCATCCAGGGACCCCCTGGTTGAGTCTAATTATGTGAACAAATATGTTCAAATCTCTTCATGAAAGCACATTCTCTCTGAGCCATTGATGCATGCCACCCAAAACCTGCAGTTAAACAAAGACAGAACAATTGTTTAGTCTTCTAAAGTAATCTGTTGAGTCAGAGATTTTATTTCCTCTCATTAAGTAGAGTTCAGTTTTGGAGCTCTAGAAATTAATTACTTATTTGGGTGCAAACATACACCAAAGAGCAGAACTGAACTTGATTCTTCCCTATTAAACAAGATTAACCCTTCCCATGAGGATAAGGCAAGACTTTCCAAGTCACCTTGTTTAAATCCTCCTAAAACAATTCTACCTCAAAAGCAGTGCAAAAAAAAAAAAAAAAAAAGGAAATGCTCACCTATGCATTCCTTTCACATGCTGTGGATATATCTTGCTATATTTTTGCTTTTCTTTGCAATAAGCGTCTCCAGGTATTCAGTAGACATATAATCTTTTCTCTGAGAATCTGAACTGTTGTTAGTGATTAGAATTCCAAGGCAAACATGCCAAGAAATGACTACAAGGGACTGATTATCGTATAAGAATGAATATTCTTCAGTCGTTAATTATTTTTCACGTTTGGCCTTAGCACCAACAAAAGCTTCTTCCCTTCCCTCTGTAGGAAGTTGCAATAATGTTTTCGCTGGCTTCAGTTGCCGGGCTGGTGAGTACCCTCAGCGGCAGGAGTCCTACCATGGTGCCAAGAATATGGGAGTTCTTAAAAAGAGGATTGTGGGTTTTCAAAAATGACATTAAACAACTCCTTTAGTAAAGCAAGACATTCTTTGTATGGCCTCTCCCTGGTTGCAAGTTCTTGTGGTTTACAGTTAACAGAGGAGAAAGAAAAATGAATCCTTCATCCTGACTGCTTTGTCTCATATGCCATTGGAAGAGAAGCATCATGCACTGACAGAACACCCTTTACACACTCCAGACTTGAAAAGAAAAACTCTGCCAAAATCCAACGAAACAGAAGAAAAAAATCAGGAGACAGAGGTCGGTAAATGTATTAAAGGATTAGGGCCAAGAAGGAAAGAAAAGAATTCTAAAAGACACTCAGTTCATTAGATTAGATTGTTTGAGCAAGTTAGCAAGCAATAGGCTTGGGAAGCTCTAGGGTTTCGTTTCATAATGTTTTTCTTGAGTTTTTAGTCTCCTAATAGCTGAGTTATATGTTTGGTCAATTAATGTTTAACTGATAGAGCATAAACAGTTTCAAGTTCTTAAAATGAGAAAGACTCAAGGTCAGAAAATATTATGTAAGGGAATATTTTGGTTACGACAATCAGGGCTTGAATAATATCTTCCTCTGTTTCTCAGGATAACAAATCTACCTTCTGGTTTGGGACACAATGTTTAAATTATACTCTATAGTATTTCTTTAGGGATACTTGAAGGGGAAAAGTGTGGTTTTTTTTAAAGATTTTATTTATTTACTTGACAGAAAGAGAGATCACAAGTAGGTAGAGAGGCAGGCAGAGAGAGAGGAGGAAACAGGCTCCCCGCTGAGCAGAGAGCCTGATGTGGGGCTCGATCCCAGGACCCTGAGATCATGACCTGAGCCAAAAGCAGAGGTTTTAACCCACTGAGCCACCCAGGCGCCTGATTTTTTTTTTTTTAAGTAACTTTGCTGGAGTGAACTGAGTGAATGGCAATCACCCTTTAGGAGAATTTTCCAGAAAAAAAAGAAATTTTTAAGAAAAAGGAAATTTTTGGGGTACCTGGGTGACTTGGTTGACTGGGCATCTGCCTTTGGCTTAGGTCATGAATCCAGGATCCTGGGATGGAGCCCCGTGTTAGGGCTCCTTGCTTAGCAGGGAGCCTCCCTTTCCCTCTTCTTCTGCCTGCAGCTCCCCCTGCTTGTGTTCCCTCTCTCTGTGTGCCAAATATAAATAAAATCTTTTTTTTTAAAGGAAATTTTCAAGATTAAATTCTGAACTAAGAAAGCAGTATAATCTATTTTAAATTAGCATTTCATAATAAAGTAAGTATAAAAAAGCAAGGATTTTATGTTGTTTTCCTAGCTGCCGAAGATCCTATTCAATTCACTGGAATACTAAGGAATAAAGAAGCTAATACTGACAGAGTACCTACCATGTGATTTATAGAGAGCTTACTATGCTCTGGGCACTGTGCACAGAAACCTCAAAAATATCCTCATTTTTTCAGATGAGAAAACTGTGGTTCAGAGAGGCGAAGCAATTTTGCCTGAAAGCGTGTAATTTGTAACTGACAGGACCAAAAAAAAAAAAAAAAAATCCAGCTCTGTCTTAATCCAAAGCATGTCTTCGTCACCACCCCACCCCTCCCTGCATTGTGCCCTCAGAGAGTTAGCTGTCTAATGATAGATATGACAAAACACTCAAAAACATATAACCAAATTAATACTATTAGTACCTTTAGAGATGAATGTCTGGGTACTTCAAAGGAGAGGCAGAGAGGTCATTGGGTTGGCAGTGGCAAGTCTAGCCTCGGCCTTCTGGGTAGAGTATGATAGTGGGAATAACTTGCACAGCAGAGGGGCACCCACTCCACCAAAACCCTTCAGCCCCACCTTACAGTTCTGCTGACCAGGAGAGACACACCTGATTAGGACATGCAAGCTAGTCACATCTCCCTGAGAAAAGGCCAGGTCTCGTGCATTTCTGACTTCTACTAGGGATCCCTCCCCACTCTGGTTCTTGACTGGCTCCCTGGCTGTATCCATCTTCTCCACTCACCACCTTTCCACTAATGCCAACCTCCACAGTTTATTCTCCATTCCTCAAACACTCCAAGCTCTCTCTCTCACCCCCTCTCATTTGGGGGCTTTTACGTACCCCTATACCTGCAGTGTTCTTCAGCACTGCAGTGCACTCCCATACGTCCCCTCCACCCCACTCCCCCATCCATCAGGATATTTAGATGGAATCACCAGAAATGGACCCCGGCTGGTTTAAACTAAGAGAAATGCATCGGAGTATATTGAGTGGTTCACAGAATTTCCAGGAAGGCAGGAGTACCGATCTGGAGAATGAGAAAAAAACAAAGCAAACCTAGGCAAACAGAACTTCAGGCAACATCACATCCAGAACTAATCTGAAGAGGACTCTGTTGCCTTTGCCTCTGAAGGCAAAGCTCTCTTACACAAAGGAACCCTGGAGTCATTGCTCCAGAAACTGAATGTTCTACTATAGACATTGCCACCAAGAGAAATTCTTGACTCGGCTTCTTGGGATCAGTGGCTCTTGATTCACTGCTTGGGCAAGTAACTGTCCAAGCCTGGGTCATGCACCTGAACCCTGATGCAAGGAAGACTAGGGAAGTGAGTTAGTGGGCTTTGGAGAAGCCTGCTTCTTACCAAGACTCACATAGTGAGAAGGCTTTAAATACAGGAAAGGAGTTCAGATGCCTACTAGCTAAAAAATTTCATTTCTTCTTCCCCTGCTTGCCTTTTCAAGGCAAGTCACATTATAGTTCAGGTCCTTGTATTAACCCCTCAGAGGCTTTCTCTTGACCACCTTATCCTAAAAGATCTTCAGTCTGTTATATCTACACCAGGTTTGTTCCTTCATAGCACTTATCACAGTTGATCATTATTTATTTGGACAATATGGTTCAGGAGTACAGGGAATTGACTGCATTATTCACAATGTTTCCTGGTACCCAAGATCATGCCTAACACAGAGCACTTTCAGTAAATAGTTGTCAAGTAAATGAGTAAATGCATTAATACTTACAAGGCAGAGACTCTAGCTGCTTAATTTTCTTTAGATTAAATGTAGCTTTACATTGAAGAAGGAGTTTCCACAAATTACACTGGGAAAAAATCAAATTACTTTTTAAAAAAGATTTTATTTATTTATTTGACAGAGAGAAACACAGCCGGAGAGGGAACACAAGAAGGGGAAGTGAGAGAGGGAGAAGCAGGCTTCCCGCTGAGCAAGGAGCCTGATGTGGGGCTCGATCCCAGGACTCCAGGATCATGACCTGAGCTGAAGGCAGATGCTTAATGACTGAGTCACTCAGGTGCCCCTTAATCAAATTACTTTAAGCCAGAGCCACAGTCTTATCAATCAGCACAATACCATGTACAGTTTTGTGTTTCCATTAATCTTTCTAATTTGGTGGTAATATTTACCCAATGGGCATGTTATCATGTTACGGATTTTCACTCAGCAGTTTCTGCTGGTAACTAGCCACTTCTCTTACCTGAAAGCATAGAGATTTAAAACATACCTTTTAAAAGGTATATCTTGTTCTCTGTAACAATCAGATATAATCTTATATGCTATTATATGCCAAGTGTTTTTCTTCTTCTTCTTCTTCTTCTTCTTCTTCTTCTTCTTCTTCTTCTCCTTCTTCTTCTTCTTCTTCTTCTTTTTAAGATTTTACTTATTTGAGAGAGAGACAGAGGGACAATAGCAAGAGAGAGGGGAGCCCAATGTGGGGCTCAGTTCCAGGACCCTGGGATCATGACCTGAGCTGAAGGCAGACGCTTAACTGACTGAGGCCACCTGGGTGTCCTCCAGGTGTTTTCTTAAACAGAACATCATAATTGAAATCTGGAAGTGGTATCAGTAACTAACGATGTTCCATCTGTGTCATTATACCTATTTAGGAATGTCTTCCCCACTATTACATTGTTGAGTCCCTTAATGGCACCTTACTTGGTGCTTTTATCAACTGCAGCAGCTCAGACAATAGGTCTTTAATTCACCATTAGCTTTAGAGTAATGAATGTAGCCACTTCCAACAAGCTGGCTCCTGGCCCTTTCCCTCTGGATTTTGAGCATCAGCTGATACTTCTCCACCACAGAACCTGAGATCTTGACTTCTAGGGTCTTGTCTTATAGATTTTTGCATTTTCCATAATGTTCAACATAGGTCTGGACATGACATGTATTTTTACTTGGTGAATGTTGGCTGCATGGGATTAGTGACTATTTTAAAATCTCTTCTAAATGCATGTGGGTTCTATCACCACATTTAGTTTAGTGCCCTGCAGACACTGTCTACAGGAACTACAGCTCTGTCCCTGTCCCACCACCACAGGAAGTCTAGAGCTTACACTAAATGGGCTTTTAAGATCCTTTCCCCATTCACAAAATTGTGTGCAGTATTTTGTGTGTAGGTGACTTTATTCAAGGAGAGGTTGCATTTTCCATCCACTTTTCTAATGAGTTAGAAAAGTTTAAGAATTACTGCTCTAAGTTCTGAATCTCAGATTGTCTATTGGAAGTATAGGTAGAGAAAGATTCTCCCTACATGCATACTTTCTCTGTTTCTGTATTCCCTGGAAAAGTCCTCATAGTAGTAACAGTAATAATCATAAACATAACATTGTTGGACACTTACTATGTGATAGTCACTTTTCTGAATACTTTTCATGTAATTCTGTTTTTCTTTCCTTATTTCAATGTGAAACCCTATGAAATAGATAAGTCAGCTACCAAAAATCTGTTTTAAAATATAAATTATAACAAGTAACACCTCAGGTTAAAAAATGCATCAGTGATTCTCTGTTGCCATCAAGAAAACCTCTAGACTCATTAGCATTCGTAATGTGGACCCTGACTCATCTTCTACCACTTTTGCACAGTGCAAAGCTCCAAGAGGTGTACTGTAGACCAGAGCACTGGGGACCCAGATGGCGGTAGTTTGCACTTTTGTTTTTAAACAGCAGAACCTTTTTTTCCCCTCCAACAAAATTGTCATTAACCTCAATATGCAAAATATGCAACCTCAATATGCATAAAAATATGCAGAATTTTCTTAGCATGGATTTATTTCACACATTCAGCTTTATAACATTTAACATTTATTTCTTATAGAAATTAATCAAACAGCACACTTTTGATAAACACAGACATTTGAAACTGGATGCAATGGGGTTAATTACAGTCTTAATTAACCCTACTAATGGGGTTAATTACAGTCTTTATGGCAATGTAGACACCAAAGAAATTCGAATCAGAGCTTATGGCCTTTCTAAAAATACTCAAACAGAATTTGGGGATTCTATGGAACACGATTTGAGAAACCCCATCTCAGCATCAAGTTCTTCCCACAAGGCAAGGCTCTCTCAGCCTTAACTGTCCAAAAGCTTCTAAAGATGCCATATTTTTTATGTCACATTTCCTGCGTCTGTTATATGGATGATATCATACTTTCTGAGACTATTTGGATCTTTCTGAAGGGTTTTATATCCACGCACATGTGAACACCTTTGTCTGAAGGACCATCAGACTCTTCTTTGCTAACTCCTCTTTTGGGTTCTGCGTCTCACCATCCAGAGCCATTCACTGTTGACTTACTGGCTAACTCCCCCCTAGTTTTTTCCCTCTGAATAACTGGTAGTTGAAGCCACACTTTATATGTAAACTTATATTCTTCTATTTTTCACTTGACATTATAACAAGGGATTGTCTCACATCATCAAACTCTCCCGAAACATAATTTCAGCAGTGGTGAATGTTTCTTCCATGCTGCCTATGTCACAGTTGATTCCAGCTGTTCTCCATAGTTGGACATCCAGATTGCTTCTGAATTGTTCATGATTATTTTTAAGGGCCATGAAAATGTTTGAAAATATTCTTTTTAAAATTATTTTTTTGTAGGATGGGCTTTCCGGTATTGAACAAGCTGTTTAGTGATGCAAACATTTTTCAAGCCCTGAAAATTGTTTTCCTAAAAGCTGCAACAGCATCCACATTTATTGAAAGCAGGTAAGAATATCTGTCCACCTGTTGAGGACTAGAAGTCTTAAATAGTTTCTAACATGAGAGCTATAGAGTTATCTTCCTTATTTAAGTTTGCAGAGCTTCACTACTAGGAATTGATCATTTTCACACATATTAACCATTTGTAGGTGCTCTATTGCAAACCGTCTTTTTCTTTGCCTATTTATGTCTGAGTATACTAATAATTTTTCTCTGATGTCCACGAGTTCTTTGAATATCACAAAATAATTTATAAGTAGTACAGTCATTGATTTTAGTCCAAATATTTTGCTACACAGCTGCTTGAAAACAGTATATCAGGTCACTCCTAATCTTCCTTGTTTAGTTACAGTGACAAATGTAAGATTCCAGTTGGTGACATCTGAACTGTTAGAACTGTAAATCTGGAAGGTCCAAAGTAGTAAGTACTACTATAATTATATTGTAATTGGTCCAAAATTCAATGACTATTTCTTGAGAGCCCATCACGGGCTAGACATTGTTCTTAGGGCTGGGGAATCAATGGCACCAAGCAAGGTAGGGGCCGGCGTCCCTGCAATATACTGTCTTCATGCAGGTGTCTTGATATTCTAGAATACACCTGAAAATAGCCTAACTGATGACACAAATACTGTTCTTTTTAAATTGTGCAATTATTCAGAGAAAATCTTCATAGACAGTAAGTTAAAATGATGAGGGGGCTATTAGAGAGTTACAGTGATAGCTGATGGGATAACCTCTCTGACCCCAAAGTCCTGGAAGCTGGCAGCTGGGGTCATCTAATCCACCTGTTCCTTCATATCTATTCCAGGCTCTAAGATTAATTTGGCTCCAGGGTCAGGGAAATATAAGGACAAGGGGACCCATGCCTCTTTGTTTCTGTCTAAAGTCACCCTTAATGCTGATCCAGTTCTCACCTTACATCTTCTTAGCAACTTTTTTTTAGGCCATGTGTGACCAAGTCCCTGCTTGCCATCCCAATTCTAGGATCATATCCCTCATCGTATGTTTCCACCCCGGCTTCCTTCATCCCTACCAAATTTTCTTCCTAGTCTGTTAGTTCTCTGGGCCTGGGGCTGGGTTGGATTTTACCCTGTGGTTGGATTCTAATTTCCTGCTACTGCCTTTCTCTCTTGAAGACCACCTGCCTGCATCTATCTGATGCTAGCTAGTCATGCTTGCTGCAGCCTACTCACACAGCCTCCGAGGTATCTTTCATTGTCTCCTGAAAATATTTTGGAAATGGAATCAAATGATGAGAGATGAAATCTGAAAAGAATGATTTGGTAGGATTGTGCCTGGATGACTGAAGGAATTATGATATCCTTCAGTGAGACTGGGCACAGGGGAGTTAGCAAGCTTGCTGGGAAAAATGACAGCTCAGTTTTGGGCATGTCACATTTGAGGTGCCTGTAGGATCTCCAGAAGATATCCAGTGGAGAGTTGGATGTATGGCTGGAGAGCTCAGGAGATAGTGTTAATGTTGCATGAATATTTCCTAGTGTATAAATATACATATTTATATGTTACATAGTTATTATATTTATGCATACACAGAGACATTTTTATTTTTTGAGAGAGAGAGAGAGAGAGAGTGAGTGAGTGTACAAGAGTTGGGGGAGGAGCAGAGGGAGAAAGGGATACAGAATCCTAAGCAGATTCCATACTCAGGGCCGAGCCCGATGCAGGGCTCAGTCTCCCCGCTGTGAGATCATGACCTGAGCCAAAATCAAGAGTCAGATGCTCAACTGACTGAGGCACCCAGGCACCCCCATACAGACAACATTTTAAAAGCTAAGCCTCTGTCAATGATCGAGATTTCTGGAAAGATCACTGAACAAACCAAAGTTCTTTTCCTATTATGCAAATCTGTACATGTTGTTAATCAAAGAGTTCTGTATAATTAGAAACTCATTTCCATGTTAATGGAGAAAGTCATAACCATGCTGAAATTTGCCTAAAGTCAGTAAGGTCAAATGTTGAATAAATATTTATTCAAAGAGGGATAGTACAGATCAAGACTTCTAACCTGAAAATTAATCAGTCTGGATCTGACTTGAACTTCACATAGGGTTTGTGGTTGTTTAACAATGCTTTGCCTGTCACTCAGTAATTGTTTTCCACCCTTACATTCAAAAGACAACACACTGAATATCCAGTAGTAACTTTAAATCAATAATCCAAGATTGATCCTACCACAAGAAACCAAATCAATACACAAAATTCTGGGGGTGAAAGAGTATCTCCCTACCATACTTGGGGGGTTACATACTCCTTTAATGGGGCACTCATAATTCCCATTACAGTTAATGGGAGTTGCATGTGTGTATCAGGAGGCATGCAAGCCTTGCTTTCTCTATCAGAAAATGATTCCTTTTGTGTTGATCTTGTAGCTGTGTTTTCATTCTACCTTTTAAAACCATTACACCTAACAGAGTTTTGAGTGCATTATAGGTAACTTTAAGAAGCCATCATTATCTCCTCTCTCTTAACCACATAATAGGGGGTAGAAAAGTGAGAGCACAGTATATATACCACGCTGAGGAGAAGGAACTTGCCTTGAATTTTTGAACCCTCAGCCTATTTTCTGTAATGCTCAGTGGTGAATCACTCTTAAGTGCTCCATCATTCACTAGGATATGTGCTTCCTGCCAAAGGTTACTAGATTACAAAAGTATCCTCAGCTCAGAAGGGACTCATAATTTACCATCACCTTATTTTGACACTAAGAAAGAAAATATGTGCATCAAGACAAGTAGAGGAAATAATGACAAAAAAAAACCTATATTAAGTTAACAATGCAGCAAACACTCCAAAGGAAAAAATACAGACTAGAACAATAATAAGGATGACAGTGAAGTAATGCTGTTAAATTATGAGAGATTTGCTGGCCACCTCATGAACACTCCCCTAAGTGAAGATAGCTTCTTAAAGAACTTCATTTAGGCATGAGAGGAAATGGGAAAGTTAAGATAGTTCCCAAAGTTGGAAGAAAATAAGTAGTTGTGCCAATGTCTGAAAGACAAGGCCAAATACATTTATTGAAGGTGAAGGAAGTATCTGGAAAATTTTAAAAACACAAATGACTTTGGAAGGAGTGTTAACATATAAAAGATGGGAGTTCAAGATGGCGGAAGGCCAGGTGACCGCATGTCGGGGAGTTCCCTGAAGAAAGCTGAATTCCAGCAAAAAAAACACTACAGGACCACCGTGAACACCCATGAAATCAGCCTGAAATGTGATATTTCGCACTTTTGGATCACCACGGGAGACAAGGACCATAGGCAAAAAGGTAGAAACAAGTAAGAGGGACCGGAGGCTTGCCCCCAGAGAGAGGGGAGTGGGGGAGGAAGCCCGCAGAGCTGAACCATTAAAAGCAAATACCCCAAAACGAAAGTGCTCTGTGAGTGAGGAATAACAGCAGATTACGGCCTGAATCGGGGCGAGACAGAAAAGGGAACACAGCGGAGCCCGCGGCAAGGCAAGGAGACTTTTTAAATTTAAAAATTTTTTTTTCCGCTGCTGGCGCCAGCGCCGCCGCCATTGCCACCACCGCCGCCACCCCCGCAGCTGCTGCGAGAGGGGCAGGCATGGATTCTATATTTACGCTGCTGCCTTTCTCTCCCGTTTCTCTCCACCCCGTGGGCCGTGCAGACCCCCCAGGGAAGGTGATTTTACAGACTTGCATAGGACCGGAGAGGCCGCGGGTCCCGGGGCACAGACAAGGTCGCGCGATCCAAAAGGAGATGTGGCTTTGAGGTGCGGGAGTGAAGCGACAAGCGGGGGCGGGGGCAGAAATCAATACAACGTCTGCACCAGCCCGGCTGTGACAGGCTGCCAACCGGGAGGCTGGAAAGAGCCCCTCCCTGTGTAGAGGCTCGCTCTGAGAGGGAGGTCTGGACACAGACATCCTGCTCCGACTTGACTTCCTCAACTGCTGAAAAAAGACGCAAAAGAACAACGCTCCGGTACCAGAGAATTGTAACCTGATGAGTTGGTTACCATGGAGACCAGCCTCTAGCAAGGGGGCGGAGAGACGCAGCCCAGGTAGAAGAGACCGAAAACAGCCCCGCAGACCCTGCCCCCAGAAAGCAAGCCAGAAGCTCAGGAAGACAACACTCCAATGCGAAACCCCAAGTGGGGAGGCTGGGTGAACATGGCGGCGGCCAGTGGGCGCTTCCTAAATTTTGCTGCATGAAAGAATGGGTGAATGGTCCTGGTGGCAGGAAGTGTGGACAGATGGATCCACTGAAGCGTTGGGAAAAGTGTCCCAGAGAAGGGAACAAAGAATACGAGATGGAGAGGCTGGGAGCCAGGAGAGCGCCTCCAGACCAGGTTGTTCACCAGAACCAGAAATAGAAGCCACTCTGCCAGGAGGAGCGCAAAG
>PITA01005201.1:89300-113638 GCA_004023965.1 Spilogale gracilis | reverse complement strand
CTATACTGCCCACCTCTTCCCACAAGCCCAACAACCCCTTCCCTGTTCCCCAGCAACTCTGTGGCTCCCAGGGCTGGGAGGAACCCCCAAGATCATCGGGTTCTCCTCTCCCTTCCCAGAACCGAGGCTTGGATGTCTTCCACAAGATCTCTGCCAGGATTTCACCACCCTTTTCTTGCATACCTCTCAAGGATGGGGAGCTTACTACCTCCTAAGACAGAATTCTGTCTTTGGACTGCTTTGACTTTTTAGAATCAGCTCAGTGCACAATAGAGTTCTCTGTTTTTCTCTGGTTCCATCCATAGCATCCCACTTGCTCTCTCTCCTTTCCAAAATTTAAGGCCACATGTTGCCCCCATCCCCGAAGCCCCGTTTTCTCCAGGCTAAAGAGTTCCAAGACACCTCATTTCTGCTATCACATGGCTTCTTGTCCCTTCATGGTCCATAGCACACTTCTGAGTGTTTCTTCCAGGCTCAGGCAGGGAGAGAATTTCCCTAGACTCACACCCACACAGCACCCACAGACCAGGCCCTCATACACAGGCCTCCCATTCTAGACCAGTTTTGGCAGCTGTAACAGCAAGAACTCTCCACCCCTGTAAATCAGGTCTGAAGTGTGGCCAGGGTGGAGGGAGAGGGGAAGGACAGCATGATCCCAATTGATGGTACCCGCCAGGCGATTAAGTCCCGATAAGTGACGGCTGCCATAGGCATAGGAGGTACAGTATGGTGCCTGCTGTCCTCCCCCACAGCCCCTCTTTGGGGTCTGGGGAGAGCCCATTCTGAATCCCAGGCCTTGTGTCAGCTTCCAGCCTCCCAGCTCGCCAGCCCCTGGGAGAGACAGAGCTGTGCCCAGAGCCACCGTGCCTCTTGGCTCTGCCACCAGGCTCTTTAGAGAAGGATCCCTGAGCTCTGTGCCTGCTGTAAGGATTGGGTCTGACCTTTTCCCCTATCTCTCCCCTTCCCCATCCCAGCCTTCTCCTATGCCCCCCCCTCCCCGTCCCAGACCCCCCTTCTGGTCTCCAAGGGGGGGCTTTCCACATTGTCCCTGTAACTCCGGACTGACGCCATGAACTCCCTAGCGACTGGACATCCCCGGGACCCAGAGCGCCCTGCAGCTAGCTGGTAGCCCAGCCCAGCCTGAGCAGGGGCCCTGGACTTGCTCCTCTCTAGTCCTGCCCACCCACACGCCTAACTCCTGCTTCCTGGCTGAGGCAAAAGGCTGGTCTGAGCTTAACAAACTAAAAACAGCTGGCTTGTTGGGACTCAGGGTCTTGTGGGGCAGTTGTATGGCTCCAGTCCAGGGGCATCCCAGGCTCCCGGGCCCCTCCGGGCCCTTCCAGGTAAGAAGGGCCTGGCCTCTGGCACGCGCCCCCCTCCCCCCTCCAGTTGAGTCCATTCTTCCCACCCCTTGCCAGCCCCATGAGAGTCTGTGGGAGGCAGGGCATTGGGCTGAGGCAGGTTCAAGGTTGCATGGTGAGCCTCATCCCCAAGGGCTTTCAGAAAGGTGCCAAGGAGCCCCGAATCTGCCGCTGCCCACACTAGGGCCGGAAAGGGAGAGCGAGGGGTCTCCAGCCGTGGTCCAGGCTGGGAGCTGTCTGCGAGGCTGCCCGCAGCCATACCGAGGCGCAAAGGACAGAGCCCAGCCCCAGATTGGCTTGCCCCCCCCCCCAAGCACCGAGATCTAACTGCGCAGGCTCCCACTGACTCAGCACCTGTTGTGGATGATGGCTGTTGGTGGCAGTGGTTTCGCTGCGGGGGTAGGGATATCTCTCTGCGAGAATCCCAGCCGCTGGCCACACCCACACACCCCAGACTGGAAGCCTGCTTCCTGCCCCAGAGCTCCTGCCTCTTGGAAAAGGAAAGCGCTCTGAGGGGCTGGGAGGCTGTGTTGTCCCTGTCACCCTTCCATGCCTAAGGGGTCCAGACCGGAGACCCCAAACCAGCCAAGGCCCCAGCACCCCCATCTCCCGGAAGCCCCCTCTTCCCTGCCCCCTTGGGTCCTAGGTCAAAAGTCTATTTTGAAAACTGTAAATGTTCCTTGCTAATTTATCATGTTTATTTCCTGTGATCCCCGCTTTTTATATTCTATATCAAGAGGAGTTTTTGTAATATAAACAGGACACCCACACTGATGGTTTTGCACTGTTTTTTGTGACTGTTTCTTACAAAAAGAAGGAACGAAGAATAAATAGTGACTGTGAAGAAAGGTGGTCTTGCTTGGGGTGGGGTGGGGGGAGGCGGAGACAGGAGCTTGGCCGGAGGGTGCTGGGCTCCAGGGACGAGGGTAGAGCGGTGGGTGGCGGAGGGGGGTGAGTCTCCCCAAACCTTCAGGATGGAGAACAGGCCCACCCTGGGTCTTCTTCAGATGTCATCATCATCATCATCACTGCCTCTGTCCCAGCAATGGCTCTTTGCCTTAATGTGTCCCCCTCCCCACGTCCCCAGACCACGAGGCTGTTTGCCAGGCTCCCTCTCCCAGGGCCAACCCAGCAGGCCATCCTGACCACCCAAGGGGCAAAGCCAAAGTCCTCCTGCTTGCCCCAGCCCACCGGGGGCGAGGCCAGCACGGCCTATGGAACCTGCTGGCTAAGCCCGAGCTTTCTACTTCCCTGCCGGCCACCCAGGGCACCGATCCTCTGTGCCCACTCCGCCCACTAGGGACGAGGAGAGACCACCTGTAACCCTGCGGAGGATGGGCCAGGGTCAGACGGACGACAGAATGTGGCCAGGGGATGGTCAGAGGGCGCCCCGCCTGGCCAGGGCTTGTGAACAAGCAGCCGGATTCTGGGGAGAGGCCCACGCCGCAGCTGCAGGAGCCGGAGGTCAGGAAAGAGCCCAGCCTCCCCTTTCTGCTTAGCCAGTCACCAGTGGCCCAGCCGTGGACACCCATGGGCCTCGCTGCTCAGCTGTGGGCCAGCAGCAGTCCCGCTGCTCTGTCGGGGACCAGCCACGTAGCTGTGGGGACACCTGGGCCCAGCATGGGCAGGGCAAGGTGTGGCCGGTGACAGCCAGAGCTGGGCCTTCCCTGCGGACCACCCACCTCACCCCACCCAACACACTGGATTCCAAAACGAGAAGCAAGTGTGGGCCCAGGGCTGACTTTCTCCGCCCCTGTCCCCACAACAGGAGGGCCACCACACCTGATGCACACACTCATGTCCCAGAGGGAGGGGAGCGGGGGGGAGTGACAGATAACGGGGGCACACAAGCTGTGGGGGAAGGGCAGGACAGAGGATGTCTTCAGCTCTGAGGGAGTCACTTGTCAGCCTCCTCCAGAGCACTTGGGGTGGGAGACATGAGCGTGGCCTGCTGAAATATTTCTGTTTAGTTCCCCTGCTGAGTTGGAAGGGTGCCCTGTCCCAGCCTGCCAGGTCTTGGGGGCAGCACCCTGGGGAGAGGGTGAGGGTGGGTGAGAGGGCTGAGCCAAGCAGACATCAGAGCCCGAAGGACACAACAAGGGACCAGGAAATGCCGCTGCTGCTTCTCTTTCTTCCTCCTCTCCAAACTCCATCACTCAAGGGAGCCTCCGGACGCAGGCCAGTTAGGGGAAGAGGGCTCCTGAGAGCCTCCAACAGCCTAGAGCAAGGCCCTAGAGCAGAGCCCGTGGTGGCTGGGCTGGGGCTGGGGAAGGGCTCCGGCGACAGGTAGCCAGTGGCCTGCCTCTCAGCCGTCCCCTACCTGTCAGCCCCGCAGTGGGGCCGTGGGAAGGGCAGGGATGGGAGCCGAGGGGGCGGACGGCCACTCCCACGAGTGGGGAGGGCCCACGGCGAGGAGGACAGGCACAGGATCAAGTGGTCAGATTTTCCAGGCATACACAGAAGCCACGCTCAGCTGTGCAGGCACTAGACCGGGTGAGGAACGCAGGAGGCTCATCTCTCTCAAACGAAAGAAGGGCCTCCTGCCAGAAAGGGCGGCAGCCTCACCTTAGCCCAATATCCCATGACTCAAGCTCTTCAGTCAGTGTCTAGCCAGGGGATCCAGAGGCCAAGAGAGCCGAGAGAAGGCGGCGTTGCTGTGTGGGGTGAAGGGCAGAGGTGCCGAGGCCCTGTCCCTCCCCAAACTTGAACGTCCGGGAGATCACAGCATTTGGGGGTGCCCGGGAGGAAAGGAAGCAAGCGGCCCTGCCTGCCTGGGACAGGCCTGGTGTAGGGCAGGGTTCTTCCCGCCTTCCAGGAGCCAGAGGGAAACTGAAGCCTCAGGGCCTCCCTGCCCCACAGAAGCCCTTAGCCCAGCGAGGGGCTAGACTTTCTTGGGTTTTCGGCCAACTTGGTAATAGTAGTAAACGCTGATGGCGACAAAAAGGAGACGGCTGGCCAGGAGCAGCAGGATCCCCAGGGACACGAGGCCTGTCTCAGCTAGCGTGGCAGTGACCACTGCAAGAGAAAGGCCGGGAGGGGACAGAGGTCAGAGGGGTGTGTCTCACTCCTCCCCCAACACAGGATGACCTGCTGAGCCGGGTCTCCTGCCAGCTGCCCGGTCTGACATCCCCACACGGGCAGGTACTAGGAGGAGAACAAGCACGTGGGCCACGCTGGGTGTGCGGTGTCACACTTGCCCTGGGTACGCAAGTGAGCAACGGGTTGAGAGGCTGCAGGTGCACGTGCGTGTGGGAGGCTGTGCATGCTGTGTGTTCAAGAAGGTGCGGGTGTCAGGTGTGCGAGCACAGGTGTGCGCACATACCGGTAAATACGGCCACGTGAGCCCCTCCACCCTCCCCAGACAGAGTTCCATCCCTTCCTGGAAGCCGAGTGGCAGGAACTGGGGAACCAGTGCCAAGCTGCCCTGCCTGCACCCTGTACCCCATTGGTCTCCCCACTTTGCTGCACACCTCTGGACTCACCCAGGAACTGGACCCCAAAGTAACAGGCTTCCGTGAGCAGAGTCCATCTGATGATGGCCTTCTCGGCCGTGTAGAGAGCGTTCCACATGATCAAGGAGATGCCTGTGGTCAAGGGCAAAGAGCAGACTGGAGGCAGGCAGCTTGACCCACCCACCCCGAGGCCGGGGCAGGATCCCAGACCTCCACATTCCCCACCCCTACTCAAATTAAAACTTATCCATCATCTGACTTAACCCCATAGCCCTAGGTCCTCCGCTGCCTGGGGGAAGGGCATGAAGGCACCCCAGATGCCACCCCCCACCCCTGCTACCAGGGCCGCCCCTAGGGGTGGGTATTAGGCCATCGGCACAAGGTCAGGGAGACTGCATACACAGAGGCAGGGAGGCCTTCTGAACCGGGGGTGGGGGGTGCTGGACATCATGGGATGTGGCTGGAATCCAGGGCCCACCGGGATTGGAGGCAGGCCTGCGGAGGTAGGCTGAATCCAGCCCACAGTCTACCCCAGAAGCCAAGTGGCGGGGCTGGACCTTTATTCTACAGGGAAAGGGAGTCATAGAATGTTTCAGAGAAGAGGAGGGACGCTACCTGTGCAAGGCCTTAAAAGCTGTAATTCAGCTTCTTACAGGTACTATGTGTGACTCAAATCAGAGAGGAAACGGGATGGTTCAGACGAGAGGCCCAAGGGTGGGAGGGGTTTTGCACTGTGTTGATTTTGCCTCCTCCTCGAGGTGGCGAGGTCCTGGAGGGCAGGGCCTGGGCCTCATTCCTCTCCGCACCCGTGACCAGGTGGAGCACTACACAGTAAGCCCTCAGAGAAGAGTTTGCCCAGATGATGGCAAAGACCCAGCCCCTGTCTGCTGTACATTCCAGCACGGCCACAAGATGGCAGCGCACACCCAGCAGAGACAGACGGCTGCAGGGTGTAGGCAGGTGCAGGGAAGGGGAGCCGGGGACAAGGAAAGGCAAGGCTTCCCTGGGCTCCTGTCAGTCGCTGCCCGCCACGCCACATCTGCCCTGGCAATACTCACTGAGGAGAGCCCCACCATAGAGACGGATGGGGGTTTTGCTGGTCACCTGGGCTCCATCAAAGACTGCGTCATAGAGCTGGTCAGGGAAGGCGAGGGCCTGGGGACATGGGTAAAGTTGGAGGGGGTCCCGGCTGAAACATCCCCCGGACATCTCCCTTCCCCCCCGAAGCCGCACTGAAGTGCCTGGGGCCGTCCAGCGTTAGAACCTCCACTGTCCCCCCATCCCGCGTGCCGGGACAGGAGGCTCTAGGTTCCCAGGGGCAAGGAGTCAGGAACATGGACCATGGGATCTAGGATCCTCCAGGGCAGCCCGGGCTCCGGTGAGAAAGAATGTCAGGAGCTGGGACTGTGGAAGGAGCTAGAAAGCCCTGACCAGTAAGGCCTCAGCACGCTGGCCATGCAGGGAGAGGCATCAGGGGCCCCAGGACAGGGGAGAGACCCCCACTAGAGGCCCCGAGGCAGGATGCAGGGAGCCAGACCCAGGGCCAGGTCCCAGGGTTGGGGGTGAGGGCAGAGGGGGTTGCTCACCATGATGGCAATGCCAGAGAAGAGCACAGCAGAAGCAAACTGCCAGACCCTGGGCAAGTGTGAAGAGAAGGTCACAGCCAGGCCCCCTCGCTGCCACCTCCAGGCCCCAAGGACCCTCCCCCCTCTCCAGCCAAGCCAAGATGTCCAGGGATGGCTGGGTTTAGGGGGAGGGAACGAGGCGGGATGGAGTCACAGGCAAGGGGACACAGGAGTGAAGCTGATGAGGCAGGGCCTCAGGCAGCGACCCCCACCCCCTGTAACTAGGCACTCACCTCAGCCCCAGAGGCTCCCGAACAGCAAACTTGATTTCGTTGCCCAAGACCTGGCTGATCTGTAGGCAAAGAGGGGTCAGTGGCACACCCAGCCCACTCACTCCCCTCCGAGCCCCCTGGCAGGCCCAGGGACCCAGCTGGGTACTTCTGCTTAGCCAAAGAGTTACCCGGGCTGGGAAGGTCACACTGAGGCCACCCTCCTCTGCCTCTTCTTGACACCAACCAGAGCTTACGGGAAGCTGAAAATACGGTGGGTAAGAATAAAAGCTAGGGATCGGCTAGACGCTGGCTTAAAGCTGTGCCACTGACTGGCTTGCGCACGTCCTTGACCTCTCTGAGCCTCAGTTTCCCTATCGATAAAATGGGCTCATGACTATCTCCCAGCCTAGCCAGATTAAATCATACTTATAAAGCAATTGGTGCAGTATTGGGCGCATAACAACCACGAAATTCATTCTAAGGATCTGCCTCCATGGTGTTATTATTCCCCTGACATCTCCATTAAGTTCCTAGAAAAAAAAAAATGAGCCAAGTAGTGGGCTTCTGCAGCTCCACAGACCATAGCTACTCTTCTCCCAAACAGCAGGCCAGACCTGCCTCCCCAGATGGGTGTTCAGAGGCGGACCCCTCAGTGTGGCCAGCTTCAGGCCCCTCGGCCCACCTTGGAGCGGTGCACCTCCCCGTCGTCATCCTCCCCGCCCACGCCGAGGATCTTGCGGGTCTTCAGACGGCTCACGAGGTCCGTCTGGCTGTGCTTCTTCATGAGAGGAGGGGGCTGCTTGGCCGCCATCTTGTCCTGGAGCCTGGTGTCTACAGAGGGGCTGAGGGGAGACACCCGCCTCAGCCACAGGTCCTGCCCAGCTTCCAGACCTCAGGAGCAACCAGACCTGACCTCTGGGCCTGGTGAGATGTTCCTGGGGCAGCGTCTGGGCAAGGATGTCCCAAAAGCTCTTCCAACTGTGGGAGCCCATCTGGCCTCCATGGACATGGTATACCCCAGGTAATCAGGCTGGATGGAGCCTTACAGATGGCCCTGGAAGAGTGTGTGGGCCCAGGAAAGGCGTGCAGGCCCCGGTGGAGACCACATCCAAAGGTTCCTGGGAAGTAGGGGCAAACAGGAGTAGGGCCAGTCTTGCCCAAAGAGGGCAGATCTGCCAAAGTCCTGGGGTCCAGGCGCCACACTGAACTTCTGCCCAGATAATCTCTCCATCCAACAAGCCCCCCTCCCTGTCTCATAGACACCCTCCTTCAAACCTGCCAGGACTGAAATAAGGGAAGAGGGGGCCCAAGGACCCAGCAGAGCCAGAGGAAGGATGGCCAAGAGAGCTGGCAGGAGCTCTGGGCCTCTTCCTGCCAGGGGCACCTACTCCCAGCCTCTTCCCCACCCCATGTCTGCTCATGGTCCCCCACAGCCCCCACTCCCCAGCCACCCTCGAGCTCCACTTGGGGCTAGGGCTTGATCACCTACTGTGTGCCTGGCACTGGGCTGGGAGACACAGAGATGAGTTGACTGCTGGTCCTCGCCTTCAATCAGCACAAAACCTGTGCCAAGGAGACAAAAGTGTCGACCCCAGTGAGGCAAAGTCTTCCAAACCCTGGCCCAAAGGGTGGCCCTGGGCTCCTCCAATCACGGCACCCCCATTCCCGGTAGAACTATTTTCACCCATTCCACGGATGAAGAAACCAAGCTCAATAAAGTTCAACAGGGATGGGATTGAGTCACTCCAGTGTCCCTCCCCATGGCAAGCCGTACCCCAGTATCTCACTCTATAGAAGCCCACATCCACTCTCTACCAGGTCGGAACACTACCCTTGCTTGCAGACGAGGCTCAGAAGTCAGGTATCCCTCTGCCACCTTACAGGTGTGTGGCCTCTGGCTCCAAGTCCCTGATCAGAGCTGCCAGAGGCAGAGATGGCCCCAGGTCCTCTTTGGTTTTCTAGCCTCCTGTGTCTTAACACAAAATAAAGCACCCTGACAAATAAACCTCAGGGCACAGAATCAACCTGCAGGAGGCCTGGAAAATGTGGCTTTAGACTCAGGTGAGGCCAGGAAGTAACAAAGCAGCTGCAGTTTGAAAGTGACCACACAAACCAGTCTCGGGGGTCTCCGGTAATTGATGTCCGGCACCCGGCTTCAGTTCCTCATCTGTGAAATGGGGGTCACTATGCAGTCCCCTCCCCACACACCCCCGGGGGCATGGAGGTGGCCAGTGGTGGCGATGAAGACAGTTCCAATGTTGAAGGCCATTTGATGGGGGGTCGTGACCCTACCGGAGAAGGCAGGGTTTAACACACTGCCTTCAGGGGGCCAGGCACTGTCCCCACATCTCAGCACTTGCCATGACTTCTCGTGACTCCAGACAGAGATGGCAATCAGCCTGGCGTCCCTCCCACGGTCAAGCAGATCAGTTCCAGATGGCCCACGAGAGCTGGCCAGCCACAGCTGGGAGCCGCCCGGGCTCACCACCTTCAGCCAAGGAAGCACCGGGGAGCCTGGCCCTTACCCTCCTTCCTCTTCCGGTCTCCCCTCCAGACTTTCATTTCTCTAATTTACATACTGCACACCCAACATTTTTTGTTATTTGCAGTTACATGACTTTTAGCCCATGTAGAGATGCAGAGAACAACTTACTGCAAATCAGGACACCTGCCCTGGCTCTCCACTCCCCTCCCCCCCTCACCCAGCAGCCACTGATCTGTGGGCCATTGTTTTTTCAAACACATTCTATAAATAGACTCATACAACTAGAACCACTTGAGCCTGGCTTCTTGCATGCCCCCTAACGTTAAAACGCCTCTTAGACTCATCAGGGCTGCTGGGCGCCTTCCCCTGCCTGGCCCTCTTTTGGGCAGAGTAATATTCCTTGGGGGTAGATGGACCCATTGGTTTATCCAGTCACTCACTGAAGTGACAGTTACACATAGATCTCTGTCCCGTGGCATATGGTGGCAGTCGGGTCAAGCCCACCAGACCCCAGGCTGTCTCAGGGACCCCTGCTCAGAGCGTCAGGTGCCTTCCTCTGCCTGACAAGCCCTCCCCACCAACACACACACAACGCTCCCCTGCATCGCAAGCCTCAATCTGCCGAGCAAAGGCTCTGGGTGGTGGCAGTGCCGGCCTCCGGGGACGGGGTACAGCAAGGGGACTGTAGCGTCCTGGGCTCCATCACACACCTGCATGACTCTTAGGGGGGAACAGGCTTTATCCACAGGCACCGCCATCAGGAACTTGGGCTGGTGGGACGCACTGTGGCCCAAGGTCATGACCCTCTTCATTCTGCTCCTGGTGGGCCTCTCTGACCTTGATTTCCAATAAAGCCAGCAAGTCCCCAGCAAGAAGTTCACCACCCCCAAAGGGCCCAAAGGCCTCCCGGGGAGAGTGGAAACTCCGGGGAGTGTGATCCCTTGCACCTGGCTCAGCACAGCTGACCACTCTGAGCACTGAGTTCTCTCTTCTCCCACAGCACAGGGCCCTGCCTGGGAGGCGTAGGTGGGCCGCAGCAGTACCCCTATGCACTTGCCAGGCCCCCAAGAACCCACATATATGGCCCTCTCAGATCTGCCCTTGAACTTTCTTCCCCCTCCCACTCCACAGGTGTTTTTCAGCCTGGCCTCATTTAAACCTAAGTGAAGGCAGAGGGCGCTGCCCTCCACTCCACACCGCGCCTGGACTAGAGGAGTTAGGATCCTGGGGTGGTCTTATTAGCAGCTGCGGGCAGCTCCCTGCAGCTCTCCCAGCCTCAGTGACTGCCTCTGTGAATTGGGGTTAATAAGAACACTCACTCTGTGCAAGTGCTGGTGGCTAAGGAGAGGGAACATGGGCGGGCCAGGGCCCAAGTGCCCGGCCTGCCCACACTCCTACTTCCCTTTCTTCATTCAGCCATTCAGCCATGCACAATGGAAAAAGCCTGCCTGATAGGGCTGTGGCTTCCTTTCCAGAGCCAGCTGCCCTCTGAAGGGCCCCTAGGGCTTTCCCTCTGCTCCATGCCAGGCTGCCCGAGGCTAAGGGCGGGGAGGCACGGGGGAGGAGAACCTGCCAAGCAAGGAGCTGGGACAATGTAGCCTGCAGCCCCCTAGGGCCCAAGGTCATGACCCTCTACATTCTGCTCCTGGTGGGCCTCTCCGACCTTGATTTCCAATAAAGCCAGCAAGTCCTTGTCCTTCTTCATGGCTGTTCCCAGTTCTAAACCACTGCCCAGTCAGGAAGTTTCTCCTTGTGCTCTGTTCCCCTTCTTGACCATCCTTGTTCTTCAGGGCTGCACCTTCCCTCCTGGGAAGGACACAGCCTCTCCCTCCCTCCCCTGGACTCAGGTGGGTCTCACTGTGGACGGCCATGACCCACTGTCAGCCCATACCTCTAGTCCCATCCCAGGCACCCAGCCCCCGGAGACCCTGTGATCTGAAGGCAGGGCTGCTGCCTGGTCCGAGTATCTCCCCGCTGGATCTCTGCCCAGAGGGGGGCGCTCGGTCAGCACAGGCCAGTGGGTGACAGCTGGGCCACGGGAAGCAGTGGGACCCACCCAGAACACCTGGGGTCGCACTCAGTTTGACGGGGCAGGGCCCACAGGGAGGCTTGGCTCCAAACGTACACTGGACAAGACAGAAAGCTGAGACCCCGAGAGGGCCACACAGGAGCCGGGGGACGGCGAGTGCAGGAATGGGGCTTTTCAGTCACGCAGGGCTGGCTTCCAATCTGACCCCTCCTACTGGCCATGGCCTCGGACCTGTGGGTCTAAGGGGCCGAAGACAGAGGAGGGTGGGTACAGATGCTTTTGGCGAAGGGTCTGGACCGTGGGGTGCCCAGGAAATGGTGGGGGTCAGGACTGAGGGAGACAGTGTGGAGAGACATCGCGACGGCCCCCTCCTCAGAAAGCTGCGGCCGTCGCCAGAAGGCCAGGGCTGGGGTTTCTGTCAGTGTTGCTTATGGAGCTTGGGACACTTCCTGGCATGTGAGGAGTTCACCAAATATTTGTCACCAAGTTGCAAAGGGGTTGAGAGCACCCCTCACCCGACCGCTGGCCAAGGTGTGACTCCCTACAGCATTGCCCCCGACACACACCCCTGCCAGCCCCTCCCATCAAGTGCAGGGACATCTGGGGCCAGGAAGAACATCGGCAAAGAGCTCCCAGTGGCAGCAAGAGAGGGAGGGGTCAGGCCTAGACAGGGCCCAGGCACAGAGAGGCTTACCAGGGGTGCAGGTAGCAGGGGAGAAGGGGGGGTGTATACTTAATGATTAGACAAATTTGGGCTCAAACCTCAGCTCTTTCTCTTGTCTGTGACCTCAAGAAAGTTTCCTAACCACTCTGAGCTTCCATTTCTTCCTTGGTGAAACCACGGCGCTCTTCTTGAGCTCCCGGAGTTGTGACAAGACGCTGAGCTAAGGCAGTCAAGAGGCCCGGCACCTGCTGCGGGCTCGTAAAGAACAGCAATTAATGGCATTGCTTCTGGGGCAGCTGCCAAGGCCCTGCCCTGGAGGCAGGTCAGGTGGGATGGCGGCATGATTCCCATGCTGGTCCTAAAGGCCCTCTCCCCACCTCCCTCCCGCCTTCCCAGGAAGCCTAGTTTCCATAGAAACAGTCTGGCGTGGAGACTGTGCCCATGAGGGCCGACTTAGAAATCTGACCAGCCCTCGGGGTGGGGGGCGGGGAGGTGGAGAGGAAGGGGGCCTGGGCCAACACACCCACCAGCTGCTCAGCCTCCCAGTGATGCAAGGGAGAGTCACTGCTCCTGCTGAGTGTCATAGCCAAGAAGCACTTCCTTTTCCAATAAGACCCTTTGCTGGAGGAAGAGCGCCCCTCTTGTCCCTCCCCATCTGGTAGGAATCGTCCCCAAGAGCATCTGTCCAACGGCTGGAGGCAGGGAACAAGGACTTCCAGGCCAGAAATTGTTGTCAGCCCCCACAACAAGCTTATGAGAATGGCCGTGTTGTCACCCCCATTCTACAGATGAAGAAACTAAGGCCGAGGGACTTATTCAGGCTTCTCAGGGTCAGTGGCAGAGCTGAAATTGAGAGCAAGTTAACTCTGCTATAAATGGCTCCCCTGAGAGGAGCTGGTGTGTGTGCACAGGGGCTGTGGTGCTGCTTGGTCAGGCTGACCTCCAGGAAGAAGTGAGCCATCTTCCGCATCACATTGTCGCTTGAAAGCTCCTGGCAAGTTACCAGCATCTGAACTCCTACCTTCCTGGGGTCTAGCCTCCCTTAGGTTAAGGCCTTGTCACTCCAGCAGGACCAGGGAAGGGCTGCAGCAAGACCCATTGTTCTCTTATCACATTGGTACAAAATAGCTGGAAATGGGGTGTGGGACAGGGCAGTGCCCGGAGAGGGGAGCAGTGAGAGAAGGAGCTTCCCGGGAGGCGGGCGGTCAGAAAGAAGGGGAGGCAAGGAGAGAGGGCCAGCAAGGAAGCCAGGGAGCCTAGAGGGTCCAGAGCCCCGTCATCCACCCCTGTGGCCCCTTCCCAAGTTGGCCCACGGGCCTCTTGCCCAAGAGGCCCCCCTCCAGAGACCCCCAACCCAGAACCCCCCAGCCTGAGCCCTCAGGCAGAGTGACTCTCACATCTCGAAGGCTATGCTGAAGAGGCGTGGGCGTGGACAGACCCATGTCCAGTACTAGCCCAAGGCCTTGGGGAAGATGAGCTGTGCGGACCCTCCATTCCTGATTTCCACACTGTACAGGGGGGTCATGATGCCTGACTTACCAGGCTGGGGGCAGAATTACAGCGAAGCTAGGAAGTCACAGAACATGAAGGAAGCTTTCTTGACTGTTGCATGACTGGCGTCATGACTGATGTCATCACAGTGACCCCCAGGTAGAGGTCTGGTCACGTGGTCTCGGGGCAAAGGCACCAAGCCGGGGCGAGGCTGCATGCCACAGGGCTTCCTCGCGGTGTGTCCCTCGAGAGCAGAGTAATTCTAAAGGCCGAGCCTGTCTGAGTCACCTTGCCTCCCGAGTAGACCACGAGCCCATCCAACATCATCCATCACCCACCTCACTGCGGGCTCAGGGGGATGCGGGGTGGGGGACGGCAGGTAGAGCTGGAGGCGGAGACGAGGGGGCACAGTGCGAATCCCGCTGCAGGGACAGACCTAGTCCCTGAGACAAAACTCTCAACTCAAGAAAAAAAGATTCTACTGTCCCATTTCCAAGAACATCCAGGAACACGGGAGCTGGAGTGGGGCCCGGCAGGGAGAAGGGCAGCTGAGGTCCCCAGAGTCTGTCTGTGACCATGGCGAAACCAGGTCCTGACTCTGGGACTCGGTCTCCTCACCTAAGAAAAGCCGAGAGTGTCGTCTCCGTCATGTTCAATGACGTGGCTTTAAAATCCACAAGCCAGTGGGACACGAGGCCCTAGCTCCAGTTGCCGGGCTGCCCCTGGGGACACACAGAATTTATCTACCAGTTCTCTTTCTTTTGAAGGTGCCTGATTGCCAGAGTGGCAGAGGGAAGCCCAAACCTTCATCACAAATAAACATCTCCAGAGCTTCAGGGACTAAAAATAAACACTCCCTGCTATCTGGAAATGCTGAGAGCGCAGAACAGAGCAGGGAGCACCCCTGGGTCTCACCCCCCAGGTCTGAGGCTGGTGTGCAAGGGGGATTCAGCCCCCTGACAGGCAGCTGACCACTCAGATGTCACTGGGAGGCGGGTCTTCCTTGTCCCTGCTCACACAGAGGGTGAGCACAGGGGAATTTCTGTCCTTCTCTACCAGAAATGAGCCTGCCCCCTCCCCCCCATCAGCCCAGGAGCCACGTCAGCGTCCTCAAAGGCACCTGGTGCTTCTAGATCCCATGGGGCCATGACCATGGGGACAGCCTGGCTTCTGGCTGCCCTGGGGCCAGGGCTGTGGTGAGGGGGCAGCGGACACTCGCCACACCCCCGGCCCCTCCCACCTCTCTCCAAAACCCTGGAAGGGGAGGACAAGCAGGGGGAAGAGAGACTTCCTTGTAGGGATTCTCTACCATTTTAAGCCATCTTTTCCAGAAGCAAGAGGTGATTCGTCTTCTGGATGGGCTGGGGGAGGCAGGCAGAAAGATCCCTGTACTTTTCCCAGAATGCTATGGGCCAGAACCACAGTCCAAGACTGATCATCTTCCCCAGAGTTTCGGGCTCTGGCTCAGGGTCAAAAGATAGATCAGGACTCAAAAGGCCTATGCTTAAATCCTGGTTCTATCACTTATTAGCTGTATGGCTTGGGCCAGTGACACCACCTCTCTGGGCCTCTGTCTTCATCTGTGAAATGGGTGTAATAAGGACACCTACCACCCACAGATGAGAACATGCACAAAAACGCCTAGAACAGTATCCGTTTTACAGCAAATGCTCAGTAGTAACGTTGCTGCTGTTATCCTAGGCTAGGAGACTCAGCTTCTTTGCCTCAGTTTCCCCATTGACCATACCAGCTTCAGTCCCCTTTGAGGGGCTACATGTGGATGCAGTATGGGGTGTTTACCAGGGGTGGCCTTAAGAAGGAAATGGGAAGGGAACAAGGGTCATTCTGGGTCAGGAGGAAGATGCTGCCCTGAGGCGCTCACAATGACGGGCAGGGAGGACCCAGGGAGGCAGCTGACGTTGGGTGGCAGGGTTGCAGGAGCCTTGACATACTAAGCCTGGGTGGCTCTCCTCCACGTTTCCGGCACCTGGCTAGGCCTGACCCTGGCAGGGACGCGAAACAGTGCTGCCAGTGAGCAGCTGAGATACAGGATGAAGTGAAAACTGTATGGGCCACGAGGCAGAACATCAGGGACCCCGCCCTGCCGCTACGGCTGCTGCATGTCCTGGGGTGACTTACATGTCATCTCTAAGCATCACTTCCCTCATCTGTGAAAAGGACACTCTTCACCCCTTTTCAGTCAGCCTTGTCTCTTATCTCTGCCGCATCCCCTCACTGCATGAGAACCACAGTGACTCCTTACTGTTTCTCAAATATGGCGGACACATTCCAGTCTCAGGGCCTTTGCATAGGCCATTCTCGGCAGGATCTTTATTTGCCCAAGCTATCCCCACAGTTCAGTCTTTCAAAGCCTTGGGTCGAGTCACCTCCTCAGGAAGGCCTTCTTGACCACCTTGTTTAAAATGGCAACCCCACCCTAGGCCTCAACACTCCTAACAGTCAACTTCCCCCCCCACCTCCCAAAACATTATATAATTTATTGTATTATTTGTCCTTCTACCATTTAAGGGTCAGCTCCATGAAGGAAAGAATCTTTGTTTTGTTCTCAGCTGTCTCCTAACTGTCCCGCACTTGGTTCACTAAATCACCTTTGGTATAGGGCCCACAAACAATTTGTTCTATCAGTGAAAGAAGAGTCTAGAATTATGCATATGTCAGAGGTTACTGCTAATTTCTTTGCTCTCCTACCCTCACACAGTGAGGGGAAGGCCCTTCCTGGGGGACTATCATCAGACTTGGGGGGAGGGAAGGCAGCAAAGTACAGAGCTGGAGAAGCCACAGCTGAAGCCTAGGGACAGAGATCCGGCAGGTGCTGACAGCGAGACATAGGTGAAAGCCATGTTGGGCCTCAGCCCTCCACCCCCAATTTGGAAGGACTGATTAAACCTACAACATGTGGGCAGAAAAAAGGAAATCAGGACAGCTTGCTCCCAGCTAATGGAGCCAGAGGGGACTTCAGGGACCAGAAGGCCCATTTTATAGAAGGGATAACAGAGACACGGTGAATACACAGTGCCTTATTAACAACCCAACAAGAAAAACTTGCCCTCCTCCTGGGCTGAGCGTGGGGCCAGTGTGAGGCTTCGGCTAAGGAATGGACAGTGCCCCTCCTGGCCCTCCCCCAGCGCCTCCCACCCCACCGCACTGTGTCCCTGGGATCTCTGGCTCGCAGGCAGAGAGGGTCTGCAGAGGGTTGTGGACCCCTCTACACCGGCCAAGAGACCGCGCAGTTGAGGCGGGCATCCCCGCGGCCGTGATGCCTTCTACTGGCAGGACGGCCCCACCAGGAAAGTTTGTCTGAAGGAAATCAACCAGGAAGCGCGGGGCGGTGGTGGGGAGCCGAGGGGGGCCTTGGCCATCAGCACTGGTCTCCAGAGAAGCCCGAGTTCCCCGCCTTCGGCCGCTCCTGCCCCCGCCCACCTTGCTCCAGAGAAGAAACCCGCTCCCCTGGGGCCGCGAGGGGGCGGCGGGAGCCGGGCACTGGGTGGGGGCGGGGAGGGCGGAGCGAGGGGACTCAACGCAATCGCCCCACCGTGCGGGGCGCGCCCGGGTTGCGCATGGGGTTCTAGCGCTCCTCGATAGACACCCCCTACACCGTCCCCCGGCGGGCGAGAGTATTTTGTCGCTAGCAGGGTGCCTCAGCCCACCGAAAGCCAGGCCAATGGCCCCGCACTGCTCTTTTTCCTCTGAGCGCGCGACTTAGGGGAGACCGGGGGGCGTCCGTCCCCACCAGTTCTTCCCGGACCCTCCCACCCAACAACTGGGGCTTAGGCGCGGCTACGGTTTCCGCCTCCTCCTCCTCCCCCATCCCTCCCTCCCTCCCTCGCCGGCCCGGAGACCCGGGTCTCTCCCAGTCTGGCTTCTTCCTCCACTGTGTCCTTTATCTCCTAGCTCCAGGCACTCACCCACTTTCTGAGACCCGGGCCTGAGAGCTGGGGACCCCAGGAGACGAGCTCTGGGCCGCCGGGAGCGTCCACAGCCGGCGGAACCAATAGGTCCGGCCAGCGGGAACTCCGCCACCTCGGTCCGCGGCCCTGCGGGGGCGAAGACAGAAGCAGGGGCACTCGCAAGTTTGTGCCGCGCACTCCTCGGACCGGGGAACAATGGCGATGGCGGGGGAGGGGACAGAGAACCGAGCGCGGGGACGACAGTCAGACCCCAGGAAGACAAAAACTGCTGTTAGCTCTTTCTCTCTTGCTCTGAAGCAGAGGGGCAGGCGCGGGGGAGGGGGGATCAACAATCCAACAGGGAGGAGACAGCGGAGGGAGAAAGCCGGGGGAGAGAGGGAAACCGAGGCAGAGGGAAGCACGGCGAGTGGAGAGCGCCCAGGGAGGTAACCGAAGGGGCTGCGAGACTGCGCCTTCTGGGGGGGCGCTGGAGAGGGGACCCCTGGAGTCCCGGCATTACCCGCCGGGGCCAAGAGATCCTGGGGCGTCCAGCTCGCGCGCAAGGGGTCCCCAGGTCCGCCGCGGTCCCTGCGGGCGGCAGAAGCCCCGCCGGGCTGAGCTGCGCTGCGCTGCGCAGGCACCGGCCGGCGGCGGGAGGAGAGCGTACGAGGCTCGGAGGCGGCGGCGGGGAACAGAACTTACGTTCCTAGCGCATGCTGGCGCCGGCGCTACGCGGAGCTGGGAGCCAGGGGACGCTCGGGCCCTCGGGAGCCTCACATCGCGCCGCCAGCGCGGGGCAGGGCAGGGCCGAGCCGGGCGGGACTGCGCGCGGCGTCCTGCGCGGCCGGGGTTTACCCGAGTCTGGCGGCCCGCGCTGGTCCCTCCTCTCAGTCCCGCGCGCAAGCCAATGGCGCGCCGTCCCCTCCCACGCGCCGGCTGCCTCGCCCCCGAGGGTGGCCGCCCGGGGGGAGGGGGAGAGGGGTTGGGGCCGCCGGGCTCCCGGGCTCCCGGGCCGAGGATTTCCTAGGGACTGCCTGTCGGGGGCGCGCTCACGCCCGGGAGAAGGCGCCGGAGAATGGAAGCCAAGGGCCCGCACCGCCCAGGAAGACTTTCTTGGCAAGTTCTGAAGACTGCGCCCCTTTCGTGAGACTCTCAACTCCCCCATAGGTTGGCAAACCACACTGTCTTAAATATCCTCGGGGTGTCCCCTGGGGCCTAGGCCAGTGTCTAAAATGGAAGGGACTGCTTTGGCTGGTGGATAACCAAGTGTGCAGGGGGCACAGTGACAACAATGGTCACCATCTGCTGAGCGCACGCTCCCTGCCAGGCACCGTGTGCTCCAGGAGTTTCCAGCATTAACTCATTTGATTCTCACAACCACCTACGAAAGCGGCATGATTAATCCCATTTTACAGATGATGGTCAGGGACTTTTGATTTGGGCTTCCAGCCTAGACCCACCCTTCTCACCCCCTCCGTAGGACACCCACCCGCTCCACATGCCCACCCACCTTCTTCATCCTCACCCTAAAATCCGGTCTTCACGGGTTGCCCTAAACTGCGCTGTCAGGGGACTAAGATCTTATCTGGGGCTCCTGGACACTGTGGTGGGGGGCACAGTTGTCAGAATTTTTACCTCTGTAGGGGAAGGGGGTGAGGGTGTGGTTTGGGGGTCCTGGAGGCTCTCTGGAAGCCTGTCAGCCTGAAAGAACCAGGTTCCTACAAACAACGCTCCCACCCACTCTGGGCTCATTTAAACCCCTGTGACCAGCCATGTGTCTCTTACCCCAAATCCCTCCACCCCGCACCCTCCTTCTGAGAAAAATGCCTGGCTCTCTTCATCTTATCTGATGGGTGTGGAGGTGGGGACAGAAAGGCGAGGTTGATGACACGCTCCATTTCTTGAGATAAGTAAATAGAGCAGGTGGAGGTGACGTGAGGGGTTGCCCTGGGTCTCTAGCTAGGTGGGCATTTTGACGCTGGATCTGAGCTCTTTCCACATCAGTTCCTGAAGGGTTAATCAAGCAGACTCTGGGACTAGACTAAGTGCCTAGGTTCAAATCCTGGCTCAGCGGTTTGGTGACTGTGGCCCTTCGCAAGTTACTTAACCTCTCCACGGCTTTTTCCCTCAGCCTACAACATGGGTGTGTCCCATAGTAGGGCGTACCCCTGGCTGTGGAGCAGCAGCCATGCACACTTATCGAGCACTGATTGTTTGCCAAGAAGACTCACTGTTGTTCCCAGAGCTGGCGCTGGGCGAGAGAGTACACTTTGCACGGAAGTAAACGGAACAGTACCTGGCTGGCAAGAGCTCTCAGCAACAACTCTGATCCCGAGGCACCCCTGTGACCCACAATGCCAACAGCCTTGCTTCCAGACAAAGCCCTCAGGCACTGATAGCCAGTAATGACTGAATGAGTTAATGAACAAATGAATGAATGGCTAGAACTACAGATCAGGATTGCTCCTAAGTGTGTTGGGTGAAGCACAGACCTGAGATCCCCCTGACTTGAGGCTCAAATAATAAGTAGTCTCTGTGACAACTCAAGAGTCCCACCAGCTTGTTGCCTCAACAGAGCCAGCTCAAGCTGGGATGATGAATTCCTTTGTTGCCTCTTCTGTCTTCCCAGCATACAGGGCTCTGGGTCGCTGCCAAGAGGGTATCGACCTCACTACTGTGAAGTGTCACCTCTGATTGTCCCCCTTGACATGGAGACAGTGCCAGTGCTGCCCTCGGTGTGGCCACTGTATATACCCAAGAGCCTGACCTTACATCCGTAGGAGGGACCCTACAACAATCACCCTGAGATCTCCAACATGTGAGGCGTTGCCTTAGTAGTAGTGAGCACCCTATCACTAGCAGCAGGGAAGCAGAAGCCAGGGGGGAGTCAACGAGGGTTGCTAGAGAGAGAGTCACACCTTAGGTGGCATACAATGTGGATAACCTTTGAGCCCCGTGGGTCTTGATCCTGTGTTCTGTTTCCTAAATGCATCCGCAGGGAGCCTGGGAGCAAAGGCTGTCCCCCTATCCTCATGAAGGAGGTAGTCTTGCCTGGGGCCTTCCTGTGTATCAGGCAAGGTGCTGGGTCCTGGGGCCCTGGCTGTGAACAGGGCCCAGGCCCTGTCCTTGGGGATCTCCCAGCTCCTGGGAGACAGATGCATGCCCAAACAGAGGTGGAGAGATCTCGGGAGAAGAGGCAAAGGGCTGGGTGGGCAGGAAGACAGGGAAGAAACTATCCATTAACCCTGCATCTGCACTCCCTAAAGTGCCCATTAGAAGCTCCTGCTCTCTTCCTTCCTACAGAGTTCTCTAAAGTGGTGTGCATCTAGTTCAGAAACATTCCTTAGACTGCCATTCTGCTCTTAACTTCTCTGTAACCTCTTCTTTATCTTTACACCAGGCATAAAAATGTTCACCTTCTGGGCTGTGAGCCAGACACTGACATTCATCAAGTGTGAGGCAAGAACAGGGCAGCGCCAGGCGAGGACAGGTGCTCAGACCTGCCGACCACAACATGCATTATTTGCAGCTCGGGAGAAGGAGCATTAGCAGAGAGGATGAGATGAGGGAGCTAGGGTCGTAGGTCCACTCCTAACTAGCTGTGTGACCCTCTGCTGCTCCTGAGAATTGGAAATACATGAACACCTGCTTCTGGGAGCTCACCATCGCCAAGTGAGGGAGTAGATGGGACCCATCTGCAAACTGGAAATGCTGATTCCTATTCTGATCATGCTTACTGGGATTCTCTTTGTGAAATTGTCCCTCCAAGCCCCAGGGGTGGGGGGGCGGGCAGGGTCGTGGAGGTGGAGCCTAGGGCCAGCCTCCCACTGGAGCCTGAGAGCAGCCAGCCCCGGGCGCCCTCAGCAGGAGCGGCAGCACCCTCATCATGCCTCCGTGTGCACACACTTGTTATCTGTGCAGATGGGTGGCATGTGGGTGGGTGCGTGGCTGGAGGGTGGTGTGGGCACAGGAAATGCCAGTGTCTGCGGCCCAAAATCACTTGTAGATTGTGAAACCCTGGGGAGGAATGAAAATGCAACTGGATTTCAAAGATGTAGCAGTGGAACTAGTGTTGGCACCTGTGGAGGGAGGGGGGGTGGAGAGGCTAGGGGAATGCCCAGTTGGACCTAGTCTTTGGGGCTGGGGACTGGGCTCAGCAGTGACCCCCTCCCTTGGGATGTGTGGTGGGGCACAGAGAAGAAGAGGATGTCCTCAGAGGTCCCTGTGGCTTAACCCAGGGGTTTTAGAGCAGACAGACCTGGGTCCAAATTCTAGTTATGGATCACGGGTCAGTGCTTTCATTTCTTTGAGCCTCAAGTTTCCTGGTCTGTAAAATGGGGGAATGGGTAGAGCCTACTTCCTCGGGGTTACAGGGAGTTTAACAAAGAGGACCGATGTTAAGCCCTTGGCAAGGAAGAGGGACTGTTGTTGATATCAGTCATATTAGCCAGAAGGAGAGAGGGAGAGAGACTCCACAAGAGCTGGTGCTTTGTGAAAAAGGTAAACTGTAAAAGGTAGCTCTGGGGTAAGAAAGTTGTCAAGCCATGGTTAGCTGAAGCTGCCAGGAGGAGCACTGTTTTGGACCAGGTTGCAAGGGCCACAGTCCCAGGGAGTGAGGGGGAGGAGTCAAGCTTTCATAACTCCTACCGGTTCCTTTTCCTGGTTCCCCTCACTTCCTCTAGAGCTTCCTTCCTGGTTAGAGAATCTGCCTGGTAAGACCTCCGGGGATTTCCTTGCCACTGCTGGGGGTCACAGGCTGAACACAGCTCTGGGGACTGAAAGGAGTAGGTGCAAGAGCAGGGATTCTGAGGCAGGCCTCCCCCCACACTGGCTGGCCCCTTTCTCCAGCCTGGGGAGAGTGCCCAGGCCTCCCTGTTTTCACCCCACTCCCTGGAGGCCACCCTCCCTCCTGTAAATCATCCTCACTGCCATGTGCTTCTCACCTGTGGGAGAGACAACCCATCACAGGTGGATGTGATGGGGGCTCGGTCCTTCCCACAGTAAGGGTGGGAGAGCCTGGGGGCCAGAGGACCACAGCCGGCCCTTTCTGGCTTCCAAGGGGGTGAGCTCCAAAGGGTGAGTATAAGCAGGACTTGGGAGTCAGACCATCCTGGATTTAGGCACAAGGTCCTAGACCTCTGCTAATGAGCTCTGTGGTCTTAGATGACTTTCTCAGCCTCTCTGAGCCTTGGTTTCTTCAGCTGCCCAGTGGAAAGAGGAAAATCATGATGATTATCAGGGTACTTGGAGGATTAAGTTAGAATATAGGCATGGAAGTCCTGAGCTCGGGGCCTGGCTCACAGTGAGTGCTCCATAAATGTTCATTGACTCAAGGAATGAAAAAACGTGTGGCCATGGAAGTGAGTGGGGGGTGGAGGGGGTGCACGTGGCTGTCTGCAGGAAAGCTGTCCTCCACCTCCTCCAGCTGGTAGAGCAAGGGAAATGTCTGGGGGCCTTGTATCTGAGGCCCAGGATACCCCAAAACTCAGGATGGAGTGTGGACTCTCCCTTGTGGGTACAGCTGATGCTTCTGCAAAGCCTCAGGCTGGGTCAGACTCTCCAGGTGCTGAGCCCTGATTGAGAAAAGAATTATTGTGTGGGTGGGGACTGCAGATGGTAGACCTCAGAACTGCGTCACAGTGAGAGCCTACAGCAGCTACTATGGGCTCTGATGTCAGGGCCTTGGACCCGGGGTGGCCAGGTAGGGTGCTGGCCTCCAGCCCTGGGGGATGTTACCTGAGAGGGGGACCATACCCAAGAGGGCTTTATCATCTCCATAGAGAGCTTTCTGAGCACTTACTATGTGCCAGGCACTGGACTAGGCACATCATATGTACCTAATCATCCTAAATCTCAAGCCGTTGGTACCATTATCAGCTTTGTTATATAGATGAGGAAACTGAGGCCCACTGAGTTACAAAATTTGCCCAAGGCCATGCCCTAGAAAGCACTGAGGTCAGGAGTGAGACCCCAGGTCATCAGCCCAGTGCCTCCAGATGGTTCTGGCTGTGCTGCTGACCTGCTCCGGGATGGCCCACCCTCCCGCAGGCAGTGCCGCACGCCCTACCCTGTGTACTCATTCAAGCTCGGGACAAAACATCACCCGCGCCAGCAGACTGGAATTCATAAAAAATTGCTTTGGAGAAATGATCCTCACAACAGGGTTACTTGGCACATGTTAGAAATGCAGATTCTCATTCCTACCTCAGATCACAAACTCTGGAGGGAGGGAGTTGCTGGGGCAGCAGTCTGCATCCCCACAGGTTCTCCAGCTGATTTGCAGAGGAGCTAAAGTCTGAGTACCATGGCTTTAGAGTTTGCGAAGGTTCTTAAAAGATTGTCTCATCATCGAAACTGACGCCTTGGTATTCTTTGGCCCATTTTACAGATAAGGTTAACTGAGTCTCCTTTTGCCAAATTTCCCATCAAGGAAGTGGAAGAGATGGGCGTGCAACCCACCTCGGTGTGTGGTTCTGGAGTAAATGCATTCTCCCGACCAGAGTGCTGACCAAGGGGCGGCTCTGGGCTTGAGCTGCTGCGGAGCGGCTGCAGGGGGCGGGGCAGGAGGGCGGGCTCTGTTGATTGTTCCCTCTGAGGTGCTCCAACCCAAATCTACGTAAATAAAGCACGGCCTGCCATTTTGAGTGATCGGTTTATTAATACTCACGCGACTGCTGCCGAGGCTGATCGCAGTAACAAAGGCGGCCGGCTGCCGCTCTCCAGGGACATCCATTATGTAACGGGAAGGGCTGTGAGGGTCAGCGCAGGGCCCGGTGGGGGCCGTGCACTGGGGGCGGGGGGGGGGACTGGGGGCTCCAGGGCACCTGCCAAGGAGGCGTCAGGGGGCTCACTCTGCGTGGCTGGCTGCAGCCCTCCACTCTGGGCTGAGGAGCTCTCAGAAGCAGGTCCCCTCTCATTGGAGGGGGGGACCAGAGTTCAAACCAGGGCTTCCCCTCCTCCACTCACCGCTGCCCCTCCTTGCCCCACCCTCCCTCTGAGCTGGAGGAGAGAGAAAAGACAACGCAGAGGGAAAATTGTGGATCCAAGACTGTGGGGCAAATCCAGCTCACCTCTGTGGGGTGACCCATTTTACAGATGGAGATTTGAGGCC
>PITA01005201.1:70234-89200 GCA_004023965.1 Spilogale gracilis | reverse complement strand
GCACACCACGCCTGGCCCCCACATTCCCCGCCATGGCCAGACGCTGAGAGCCAGCCCCAGCCATCGCCAAACACTCAGGCTGGGCCCTCTGCCAGGAATTCCCTCCTCCCACCCACCATGCTGCCGGTCCTATCCGGGAGGTCTGTCCCAGCACCCCAACTGCTCCCCCAGATCAGGAACCTTCCCTCCTAGCCGTGCAGCTTTGGGTAACTTCGGTAGCCTCTCTGGGCCTCTATTTGCCCGTTCGTAAACCGGGATAACAGCAACCCTAGGCTCACAGGGTTAGTTTTTCCTCAGCATTTACATAGGCAGGAGACTTTGTGGACTTAGTATCGCAGCCACTAGGAGGTAGGAGTTGTTCCTAGCTCCACATAGAGATCACTGTCTCTCCCATATGACTAGCCGATTAGGGACAGAGCCCAGATTCAAACCCTGGTCCTTATCTCCTGGGTTTCTAATCTCCCATGCACAGGCTTATTCTGATGATCAGATGAAAAATAACTAAGGACCTGCATACAGTAGGTGCTTAATGATACCTCTGTGCCTTCACTCAGAAGGTTCCAGGGCAGCCCTTCAGGCTCCATCTACCATCCCTGCAGACCCCAGGGCATTCTGGGAGCCCCCCGGTGGGGGCGGGGCTGGAGGATGGGGGTTGCTGGAAGCTTTGGCAGAAGACCATGTTCTGGGTTCTGAGTGTAAATAAATTATTGTAAACAAATTATTGTTTTACGTTTTTACATTTTAAGGAAAGGGCACATGGCATTTGCCAATCTAAGCATGTTGAACTGCAGCTTCCCTGTGTTTTGCCAAGTGCTCACATGTGTTTTCAGCCCAAGGCAGTAAACAGGAGCCCACGGTGCCTGGAGCTCTCGCTGTCCTGCTGTAGAGCGTGGGTGTCAGTGGGGAGACTGAGGCAGGGAGAGAGTGCCTGTGGGCCTCCTCCGGGCCATGGGAACTCAGTGGGACTCTTCACCTCCCCGAGCCTCAGTTTACACAGCTGAAATGGGGCCCATTACTGAGGTCTTGTCTGCTTCAGGTGAGAAAAACTGCTCCTGCTCTGGAAGTGCTTTGTGCTCAGAAATACTGATGTATTTGTGTTATTGTTATGGATACTGAGGGCAGTTAAGAGCACCCCTTCCAAGCTTCCATCGTGCATCTTCTGGGCCTCTTCAGCTGGGGTGCTACCGTCTGCCCCAGCATGCCATCCAGCCCACCTACCCCCAGTCACTGTCAGCCCCCACTGGCAGGACCATCTTTCCTCCCTATTGGTCCTCCAGCTCCCAGCTGTGCCTCCTCCGAGTCACTCTTTTGAAGAAAGCTTCAAAAAAGTTGATCAGAGAAGAGGAAACATGACTTTCCCTCCTGCTTTGGGTAAATTCCAGACCTGTCACGATAGAAAGACATGCAAACCTTCATGTGCTGGCTTTTCCTGGCCCCCCTCCTCCACACTCCAGCCACATGCAGTCTACCTTCCCAGGCCTTGTATCCCCTGAGCATTTCCAGCTCTGGCCCTTGCATGTGCTGTTCCCTTTGCCTGCAATGCTTGTCCCTTCAGACCTTCACCGGGCTGCCTCTCCCTCTCTTACCCCTGGTGTCCGCTGAAAGGTCACCTCAGCAGAGAGGCCCTCCCACATCACCAAGTCATAGCAGATCTCATCAGCTAACTGCTTCACCCTGTTTCGTGCCCATAGAGCATGCGTCATATCTAAGATTGCCTTCAAATTTTAAAATTTACCTATTTCTTTTACCCGGCTCCTCTACAATATACCTGTTTTGAGGGTAGGGACTTTATCTGTCTCACTCACCACTGTATTCCCTGCACCTTACTCTGTACATATCACATAAGTTGAGGCAGGGGAAGGATAATTACTGCTAATTAATAACAGTGTAGAGCAAGGCCACAGGGCATTACTCCTATCTCAGAGGGAACATTGCAGTACACAGCCTGTGCAACAGTACATGGCAACCCCAACGGTAAAAGCCATCCTAGATCTTCATGACACTTCACTGCATGATTTGTAATAAATTTTATATTGTTCCAGCTTAAAAAAAATGAAGACAGGCATGCATGTGTGTATATAAATATATAGATAGATAGAGAGAGAGAGAGAGAGAGAGAGAGAGAGAGATAAGAGGAACTCCATTTTTGCATCACAGAAACTTGAGATTTGCTGAAGACAGACCATGAGTGATGCTACTCTAGGTTGCCCTCTTGTGCATCACTCTTTTCCATATTTGGACTTGTCCTATGTGCTATTCCCTCTGCCAGGGCTTTCTACCCTGTCATGTCCCGGGCTTCATGTGTTGGCTCTTTCTCATGCTTTTCCTTCCTCTGGAGAAATTTCCCGACCCCACTAGCTGCATGCCCCCATCCCCTAACTGGAGGTTGGGCCACACAGACACCCCCCTTCCCACCTCCTACCAACTGACCCCAGCAGGGCCCTCAGGACATTGTAATGGATTTGGCAGCTAGGTTCCAAGTGCCTAGGGCTGGCCCAGAGCTCCTTCCAGGCAAGACTGTGTCTCGTTGCTGCTCCGTCTTGGTGCCCAGCACAGTGCTGGCCTATGGCAGGTGTCTGAGAAGTGGCAGGGGAGGGAGGTGATCAGGGGGAGAATGAGAGCAGAAGAGGGCATGACTCTCCTGGCCCTGGATTAGAACCCCACCCCCACCCTCCTGCCTCCTGCCCTCTCCCTGCTTTCCCTGGCCCACCAGGGATCCAGGGCAGCCTGGAAGACAATGAGAAGTGCCACAGCCACACCGGCCTCTCTTCTGTCCAGCCCTCCTGCCCCCTTTCCTTTTCTGTCTTGTCCTTCTGCTTTGCTTCGAGCTTGGTCCAGCTGGTGGGTGCAAATCAAAAAGAGAAAAAGACCTCCATGGCAGCATCCATGGTGAAAAACCACCACTTTCAGGAGCACTCATTGCTGTGATGACTGTGGGAGCCCTCCATCTCTGCGGGAGATCAGGCTGAAGCTCTGGGACTCCCAGGCTTTCTGCATTGTGTGGCACAGCCTGTGTGTTAGCCGGGACCTCAGTGTCTCCATCTGTGAAATGGAGGGAGGAATATCAGCCAGAGGGAACTGACACAGTGTCGCCGTAACCTCCTGATTCTCCCTGCAGCTGCAGAGCACAGCTTGAGGTGGCACATGCAGCCGGTGTGGGGACCCTCTGGCACCCAGTCATCCTGATGAGGCCGATGGGAGGAACGCAGGCCAGAGGTGGGGCTAGAGGGGTGACCATTAGGCTCCTGGCTTAAGAGGGATCTGGATGGGCTTTCAAGAGATGCCGGCATGTAACTGAGTCAGGAAGGTACATGGGAGCTCTGGAAAGGGAAGGAGTGATGGAATGTCAGGGACGTCATCTGGTCCCAGCCTCTCATTTTAAAAGACTATGGGATTTGTTCAAAGCCAGCCCAAATTAGAATGTGAGTAGCTTGGGGGGCACCTGGGTGGCTCAGTCCTTAAGCCACTATGTTTGGCTCAAATCATGATCTCGGGGTCCTGGGATCGAACCCCGTGTTGGGCTCTGCTCAGCCAGGAGCCTGCTTCTCCCTCTCCCTCTGCGGCTGCCCTGCTTGTGTGCTCTATCAAATTAAAAAAAAAAAAATAGAATGTGAGTAGCTTGATTCCTGTTCCAGTGGTCTTTCTTAGGATGTCCAAGTAGCTCACAGTGACAATAAGGACAGTGGGTTGCACACTCCCTGCAAGCCGGGCTCTCTGCTAAATGCCTCATGTATGTGCGTGCTGTTTCTTTTCATTTTTGAATAATCCTACAAAGTGGGATTAGGGTATAGGTCCTATTTTACCTTAGTGAGGTCCAGGGAGGTTCAGTACCTTACAAGGCACCCAACATAGCTGGCTTTTAAAGCCATCACTGTCCCTCCCAGCTGCTGCATTTAGAGCACCATCGAACACCAGCGTCCCCAGAGGAGTGAGTGACCTCTGGGATGCATCCCTGGGGTGCCTGCTTTTCTCTCTTATCTCTAAAGACAGCTAGGCAGGGGCCCCTTCCCCAGAGGGGTAAGGAGGGAGCCTGGGCTTTCCCTCAAAGCCCTCCCCCAGGCAGGGAAGCCAGATGGTCAGGAGACAAGAAGCACACATTTCAAGGGCCCATCCACAAGTCTGCAACTCCAGGGCCCCTCCTGAGTATGAAGGCCCCCAGGCTGGGTACATTCCAGCATCGAGAGAGGAAATCTGGAGGGACTGGGTGGGGAGGGGGAGACAGGAAGGGACCAGGTCCAGGGAAGAGGGGGGCTTTCAGCAGCCAACGGGCACCTCGCCCAGACCCCACGCTGGATGGGGCCCAGGGACACTGAGCTATCTCAGGAAACGGGAATATTGCTCTGGGCGCCGCAGAAACGGAGGCACGAATAAAATGAATTTAAAGAATTCAGTATATATTTTAAATGCACCCAAGTGCTATTGCCATCACGGGACATCCTTACAGTTATGTCAGAGTTTAGAGCAAATCTTATTTAGGACTGCCCTGGGGTTCAGGGGAGACACAGCCATCTTTCCAGGACTGGGGGCCTTTAAGTGTTATAACCGGGAGGAGATGGAGAAGTGACAGAGATGATCTGAGGACCATCCCTGTGTTTCCCTAGGGAGACGGCGGGGGCTGGTTGTCCGAAAGCCCTCAGCTGAGCCAGAAGTGTTCAGGACCAGGCTGGGCTCCATGTGAAACTGCGTGCCTTTGGGGCCTCAATGTCTTCCCCCCTGGAATGGGGATAATCACTCCTGTCCTGCCTGCATCTCGGAATTTCCAGGAAAGTTGACCGGTAATACAGATTCATAGGCCCTTCCCCAGCCCTCCCCTGCTGGAATCTAATCAGCCCTCTCAAGAGACCCCTATGTCCTCACAGCTGTGAGGCAGTGGGCACTCACCAGGGGCCCAAAATTTGGGTTCCAATCGGGCTTGTCCTCTGAGGAACTGTGCGGCCTCGGGAGGGTGGTGATGCCCTGGGTGTAGACCCAGGCGCCCGGCTTGGTGGCGTCTGAAGGCGTGGCCCCAGGTGGGGAGGGTGCGGGGTGTGGCAACAAAGTTCAAGTGAGGTAGGGCACCCAGGGCCTTAAACCGGATGCTGAGCAAGTCTGTGAGAGAAGGGCAAACCCCACCGTCCCTCACTTCCAGCTGGGCCTCGGGGCTCCTGGGTTTGTGGGGAGGGATGGCAACGGGGCCATCTGCTCAGACCCGGAGAGGGGCAGAGGGGAGGCACAGGCAGGGAGCGCTGAATGGCCTCTATGTTGGGACCCAGCCTGGAACAGATGGCCTGGAGGCCGCTGGCAGGTGAGGGGGCGGAGAGCAGACCTACCCCCTTCCCCCCGCCAAGTCCCAGAGTCCTCTCTTCCTGGGAAAGGAGGGCTCCATAAACCCCTCTCAGTGACAGCAAGCGGGAAGAAATGGGTTTAAGGGGGATTCGTGGGCCCAAGAGCAAGCAGTGGGAGGGCCCCGGGAAGTGGAGTGAGGCCTGCAGCTTCAGCTGGAGTTGGGATGGTGCTGCCCAGTGGGGAAGGGCCACCGTGGGCCAGGGGAGCTCAGAGCCCTGCCAGTGTAAACCTCTCCCTCCAGTTTTGCCAGGGGGGAAATGGAGGCCTAGGAAGGGGTAGAAACCTCACTGCACATCAGCCTGCAAGTCAGTGGCAGAACTGGGAAGTCCTGGTTCCTGGTTTAAGGCTCTCCCCACCACAGCCTGTGCTTCCCTCTGGCAGCCTCCCTCCCCTCCCTCCCCTGCAGTCAGGCCTCAGGCTGCCCCCTCAGACCTGGCCCTGGCCACCTACTTGTGACGCTTCTGACCTTCCTCCTGCAAGGCCTTCAAGACCCAAATCAAGTTCCCACCTTCTGGAAACCTCTCAGCCTAAATATCCTGAGTGGGAGGCCCACCCGCTGTTGGCTTTGGGTTGTCCAGGCCTTTCTCTTCACCGTAAAGAAGTCACTGTGGGGGCGCCTGGGTGGCTCAGTCGTTAAGCATCTGCCTTCGGCTCAGGTCATGATCCTGGAGACCTGGGATCGAGTCCCATATCAGGCTCCCTGCTTGGTGGGAAGCCTGCTTCTCCCTCTCTCACTCCCCCTGCTTGTGTTCCCTCTCTGGTTGTGTTTCTCTCTGTCAAATAAATAAATAAAATCTAAAAAAAAAAAAAAAAAAAAAAGAAGAAGAAAAAGAAGAAGAAGAAATCACTGCGACCCAAAGAGGGAAGAGCATTTGAAAATGGTCCTCACCACCTCCTGCTCCCAGACCCCCGGCATTCTCCTGGGCTTCAGTTTTCCTTAAAAATAACATTTAAGGGCACCTGGGTGGCTCCATGGGTTAAAGCCTCTGCCTTCAGCTCAGGTCATGATCTCAGGGTCTTGGGATCAGGCACATTGGGGGGCTCTGCCCAGCAGGGAGCCTGCTTCCTCCTCCCTCTCTGCCTGCCTCTCTGCCTACTTGTGATCTCTCTTTCTATCAATCAATAAATAAAATCTTTTAAAAAAAAATTTAAAAAAAGCTTCACTTCACAGAGGTTCTCAAGGAATGTAGTAAAACAAGGGTCCCTTTGGGCCCCTTCCTTCAAAGGAGATATTTTCTCCTGCTTTCTGTCCATTCTTTCCCACAGGCTCAAATGTCATTTGCTTTTGGAGGCAGACACTGAGGAGGAGAAGTGGGCCGGTGTCCAGGAGCAGCCACACCTGCCGACACACCTGCCGCTCCCCCACCCCGCCCTCAGGCCCAAGGTGAGACCATGGGTTGTTTGCTCCCCGAATGCCAGCTAATCACAGGGTGGACAAGCTCGGCAAATTGCCTCACAGCTGTCCCTGGGACTGAACCGGGGCGGGAGTGGGGCAGGGGGTGCTGAGGGGAGGTGTTGGGGAAGGGGGAAAGGAGAGGAGGCTGGGAAGGAAGCAGGGGGAGGGGGATGAGCGTCCCCTTGTGCAGGAGAGACCCGGGTGTGATCCCACCTCCTGTGTGAGCTCCCACCAGTCTCTCAGCTGGGTCTGTGATTCTGCGATGCTGTGGGAACATCCCAAGAGGCACTGGGAGGATGGGATGAGCCCAGACTCGGGAGCCAGAGGGGGTGAAGTCAGGCCTCAGCCCTGCCCCTCTCAGCGGCCCAGCCCTGCGACACACTTCAGGTGGGAGCTCACACAGGAGGTTGGATCACACCCGGGTCTCTCCTGCACAAGGGGATGCTCATCCCCTTCCCCCTGCTTCCTTCTCAGCCTCCTCTCCTTTCCCCCTTCCCCAACACCTCCCCTCAGCGCCCCCTGGGCAGCTGAGTCCATTTGGCCAAGAGAACCCCAATTTGTCTCTTTACCTGCGTTCCTGGCCGAGCTCTCTGTCCCAACCTTCCTGTGTGTCTTTAGGTAAAACGCTATCCCTCTCTGACGTTCCAGGTTCTCAGCCCTCAAGGAGGAGTGTGGACAGCTCCCTCTCCATAGCCTCTTCCACACCTGGAAAACCACTCCAGGCTTTCTCTGAGCACCGTAGACTGGCACCTCTGGCCTCCCTGGTGTGAGGGAGGCTGGAGAGGTCGGAGCCCTGGGAGGTGGGGGGCTGATTCTCCATATCCAAGAGCTTCTAGCTATGGCCAAGAGATGAGCCCAGCCCAAGAAAACATTTGTAGATCCTTTCAGATCTGACCCATTCATTTCATTATTCATGCATTTATTGAGCACCTACTGTGTACCCAGCTCTGGGCACACAGCAGTGAAAGAAGCAGACATGGGTCCTCCCCTGTGGTCCCCAAGTTTATCGTCGAGTGGAGGAGACAGCAGAGACCACAAACAGATTTACATTGTGACAAAATATATGGATGCTTTGTTGGGGCACTGAGGCAGAGGATAGTGAGGGGGTGGATTTGTTCTTTAGATGAGGGGTCAATCCTGGCCTCTCAGAGGGGTGACAGGAGAACTGAGACTTGAAGGGTAAGAGGAAGCCAGCCGCATGTCCATTTGGGGCTGCAGGGGAGAGGGGGAACCAAGGAGCTCAGGAGGTCTCCTGAGGGACACAGTGGGGGAGAGGAGAAGGGGGGGAGGGTGGCAGACAGGTGTGCTGGGAGAAGCAGAAGCAGCCAGACCTGGTAAGAAGATTCACTTGTCCCCTCAGGACCTATGAGAAGCAAGGGAGGGGCGGGGGCTTAATCACATCTGCATTTTCTACATTTTCATAAGCTCATGCTGGCAGCTGTTTGCAGTAGGGACTGAAGAAGAGAGAGAGAGATGGGGGCGCCTCGGGGGCTCAGTTGTTAAGCCTCTGCCTTTGACTCAGGTCATGATTTCAGGTCCTGGGATCGAGCCCCACATCAGACTTCCTGTTCAGTGGAGAGTCTGCTTCTCCCTCTTCCTCCGCTTCTCCCTCTTCCTCCGCCCCTCTCCCAACTTGTGCTCTATTTCTCTCAAATAAATAAAATCCTTAAAGAAGAAGAAGAAAAAGAAAAGAGCGATACACTGAGGAGCTCAACACAGAAGTGTCAAGAGGTGTACCAGAGAGCTCCTAAAGGGGAAAGGAATATTAGACGTTGTTATTTCTATTTCCATTTTACCAAAAAAAAAAAAAAAGGAAAAGAATTAAACCTCACCCATATTTATAGATTGACGCTGAGGCCCATATTTGGTCTTTATGTCGAATGTTACTGCAGGGACCAGTGGGAATGGGACCACACGAGGCTTTCTGCCAGGACTATGGCCTGACTTTTAGCATTTTAAAGAATTTTTCCTCTTCATGTGAGTCGAGTCCAATGAGTGATAATACCCTTCACCTGATTTTTTGCCAAACAGAAAAGGAACTTTAAAAAGAACAGGAAAAGAAGGGGAGAAAAGAAAAGTGAGAAAAGCCTGAGCACAGCGCAGGCGCAGAGCAAGGCGTGGTCCTCCGAGTGGAGGGCACCCAGCCCGGCGATGACCCCTCGGACAGCCACGGGCAAAGCAAAGAGAGTGGCGGTCCAGTGGGGTCGAACAAGAACATGGTCCCCAAGTCTCACATAGGAGTGAGGGGACAACTAGAAGATTATATCTACTGTTATAACTAACGAGCCTACCCTTCAGTATAGCTTTTTGCTTAGAAATCTTAGCTAATGATGGCAGAAAACCAGTCAGCCTCATCAAAACATCTCCAAATGCTATTTTACTCTAATTTAATGTACTTTCTAATTCATAGTGGTATGTTTGATAACATTCATAATATGTTACTAAGGCCTGATCGTGAAGGAATAATCGTACTGAGTAATCTATACAGACTGAGTAAGTGTGTACCGCATAAATGTTTTTCCACGTTTTGCCGTGTCAAGGGCCTGGGTGAGTTAGTATTATGTGCACAGTGCTGGCTTTCTGCAGGAGGGCACGTCCAGGTGATGCCTGCTGCAGGGGTGGGGGAAGGGGGGGATGAGGTAGCCATGGAGGTGAAGAGAGCCTCTCCCGGGAATCCTCAGGTTCCCATCCCCACCCACACCGTCTGTCTAGCTCACTCAGGGACAGAAACTAGGAGAAACACCCTCCCCAACCCAGGATTTTGTCTGGGAGGCTTTTTTTTTTTTTTTTTTTTAACTCCCCAAATGAAACAGAAGTTCATTCCCTTAAAGGGTAAACGGCAGATCCTGGCAAGGGTTTCCGATTATTTATTCACTGGCCAGTAATAGAAGAGAACATACATCCTGGCTGGAGGAGAAGGCTCTTCTGGTGCCCACACACAGGGCTGAGCACCGGAAGCCTGGAGCTTGCCCCCCGCTGCGTTGCCTGCCTGCTCCTTCTACACCAAGACCCACTTTTCTAGCCTGTTGTTATTGGGCACATGGTTTCTGAGTATTTCTCGTGACCACATCCTGGAAAGGGGCTGATAATGCTAGCCGTGTGTACCGAGGGCCTCTGGGGTCCCCCACTTCCTATGTGTGATTCAGACTCCTTCTTACAGAGCCTGACATCAGTCTGGCAGCCCCTTGGGGGCAGGTGTCTCTCTGCCCTTCCCATAGCTTAGGGTTCCAGGTACCCTGTGGGATCTCACTGCCACCTACCCTAACCCTCCCCATACAGTCAGGGTGTAGCTGGCCTTGGGGGAGAAGGTGAGTGTGGCTGCCTGGGCTGGGCCAGGCAAGTCTCCCAACCCTAAGGGGCTCTGAAGTCCTCTGGCTGGAAGTTCAGAACACTAGGCTCCTTCCCAACCAGTTCCTCTCAACTCTCCTTCTCCCAAAAAGGTCTTCACAGACCCCAGAGGTCCTTGAATGCCCCGAAATGCCCTAAATTGGGCCATCCGGCTGCCTGGCTCTCTTCTCCCCATAGATCCCTGTCTGCTTCTTATGTCGCCACCATCCAGCCAGAAAAGTCCCTGGAGCATGTTTCCACTCCTGTTCCCAGGCACCAGTTTCCATGTTGCTGGCATCCGTACACATTTATTAATAAAACGATCAAAGGAACGAAATGCTTTGGCAACTTCTGAAGTTTGCCAGAGGCTCTCTGAATGCCCAGCGGCACCCGAGGGTGGAGACAAGCCCTGGAGAGGAAGTCTGGGGGGAGCTAAGGGGGCCTGCATCCCTGGCTGTTGCTGGGACCTTCCAGAATGTGCCAAGCGCAGCCTTGGCTCACTCGGTAGCTTTGGGAAAGGAAGCCGTGATGGGTGGTGGGGGGACGTGAAATGGTTGCTTGGAGGACCTTACTCAAGAGCGTCCCCTCCAGCCTCCCTCCTCAGAGAGAGGGTCACTGTGAAGATTACATTGACGAACATACATGATTATCAGCAGAACTCATCCTTAGCCTTTGCTAAGACCGCTCCCATATTAGCTCATTTAATCCTCGTCACAGTCCTCTGGGGTGGGTGCATTATTAAACCATTTCACAGATGAGGAGAATGAAACTCAGAGATGTTAAGTAATTTGCCCAAGGATGCACAGAGGGCAGTGGGTGGGATGGATATGACTGTTTAGCACAGTGCCTGGAACATAATTAGTACTCATTAATTGGTCGTTTGTTTAAAAAGGAAAAAAATAAATGGAAGTTCAAGTCCTTTGCTCAGTTTTTGGGAGAGGAATGTGGTCCCTGTCCTGTAACCTAGAACATTCTGCCCTACTCCCAGTTAACCCGGCCTAAGGGATCTCCTTGCAGACGTGCCCCAACTGCCCAGATGTATGGCCAGCCCTGGCTGCTTCTGCCTCATTTAACTGCATCTCCAGGCCCTGAGAGAATCTTGGAAGCGGAATCCAGTACGGTCCCTCAGGTACCAAGAACACCCACTCGGCACATGACTGTTTTACTCCGAAGTCCGTGGAGGCTCTCTCACCCGGGGGAAAAGAAAAATGCTTTATGCTTCCTCAGTTCACGCCCGTGCGTTCAAGTTCACAAGTGGTGCTTTTCTTAGACCAACACATCGTTTATGCTACAAGCATAGATTTGACATGAGGGAGGAAGGAAAGAACGCGTGTTAAGCCAGGCACCGGGACAGGACTTGGGCGTATTGTCTAGTTTCGTCTTCCCAACCATCCTATTCTGATGCCTCCTGAACATCACCCCTATTTTCCAGTTGTAAAAACTGAGACCCAGAGGTTAAGCAACTTTGGTAACATTGATGGTAATAGTCAACAGTTCATAGTTACTGAGTGCTTAGTCACCATGATGATCACATACACCCATTGAGTCCTCCAGTCCTCCAAATTCCTCTTGGAGGTATTGCCATTGTCCTCATGGAGAAGATGACCAACTTGCCCAAGGTCACCTAGGAAGTGACAGAGCCAGGATTCAAACACAGTTCTGCATGGATCCCAAATCCTTCCCTCCGCTTCTAAAAGTCAGTGTTTTAGTGTTTCATGATTTCTTTTAGACAGGGGAAACCTGTCCCCAGTTTCGAACCAAATCCCTTCCTCCAGGGAATCTTGGATCTGCAATAAGGAGGACTGAGTATGAGCTTCCACTTGCTGTGTGATGTGGGACAACTTGCTCCACCTCTCTGTGCTTTGGTTTCCTCATCTGGAAGTGAGGAAGAATGATTCTTGTCAACATTACTGACTTTATGGGCACCCACCCAGAGAGCAACTATATGCACAGAGATAGGAGGACTTAGTCTCTCAAGTGCCACTTAAACCCTCTTCCTTACTCTCTGGGTCACCCTTACGTGCTATTTCATGTCCATTCAATTCAACCACTGATAGGAGCAGCCACGTGTGCTTAACAGCCCTGGTTCCAGGGGTGCAGCAGGAAGGAAGGCGCACTGGCATCTGGCGCCAGCCCACCCACCCCAACATTAGCCCGTGATGTTGCTCCAAGCTAGCCTGGGCCCCCACCCAGCCATCTCCTCGTCCTTCCTGACCTTCTCTCCCAACTGCTTCTCTGCTGCCCAGATCCGACTTGACCTCTGAGATCCAAGTCTAACCTTGCAGGAAAACTACGCTCCCTCTCTTGTGATCCCTTCCAGCCATGCCACAGCCTTTCATCATCAGTCCTGGCCCTGAGATTCTTGTGGGGGCAGGGAGAAGGAGGGGAGGCCTCCTGAACTAACCAGAAGCTACACAGCTACGTGTCTCCGCAGCCTCCAGCACAGAGTTGAGCCCATTAGAGCAGACCGCTTCAACACCAGCTCTGCCACTTCAGGGCGACATTGGCAGGTTCCTCATCTTTCTATGCCTCAGTCTCTCATTGTGTAAGGTGATAATGATAATGGCATCTGCTTCATAGCGTCATTGTAAAGCTTAAATAAAGTAGTAAGAGTAAAGGGCAATGTCCAGTGCCTGGAATATAGGAAAGCCTCAATAAAAAATAAATGATAATGATAAGGATAAGGATAGAAATATTATTAACTCTATAGTTGGGATAGAGCTTTAGCTGATGATTTACAGATTGTTTGACACTGAGGCTTAATGGAACATTGAGAAAGTTCTTTGTGGGATGCCTGAGTGTCTCAGTCAGTTGAGTATCTGTCTTTAGCTCAGGTCACAATCTCAGGGTCCTGGGAATGAGGCCCACATTGGGCTCCTTGCTCAGCGGGAGTCTGCTTATCCCACTATCTGCAACACCCTCTGCTTGTGCACTCTCTCTCTCTCTCTGTGACAAATAAATGAATAAAATCTAAAGAAAGAAAGAATAGAGACAGAGAAAGAAGGATGGAAGAAAGGCAGGAAGGAAGAGAGGGAGGGAGAGAGGGAGGGAAGGAGGAAAGGAGGGAGAGAAGGGAGAAGGGAGAAAAGGAAGAAGGGAGGCAGGGAGGGAGAAAGGGAAAGTTCTTTGTGGGCATCAAGCAGAGATGAGGAAGAGAGAAAGTAGGAGGTAGATGCAGAGATAGGTCCCTGGCCATGGCTGCTTTGGGGGAAGGCTGCACTGCCTACAAGCCAAAGACGCTTTATCTATGGTGACTCCTCCCACACCACCCCCAAGGGCTTCAACACACCCCAGCTATGGGAGATTAGACTCAGGTTGTACACGTGACCCAATCTGGACCAATCAATTCTCTCTCCCAAACATTTGGCTCTGGAAAGGGGAGGAGAGGGCAAGACACAGCCATTTGGTCTCTCACACGGCTGGGCTTGAGCCAGGAGGGTGGACCCAGTTGTTCCCAGCAGCTACGGCAGAATGGAAGGCCCTGCTTGGCAAAGAGAGAGAAACAAAGCCAGCTGGCAGAGAGGAGTCCAGACAAGGAGAGAGAGCCAGCCCCAATGGCTCCCAGCCTCAGATCTAGTCTCCCCAGACCTGGCCCTTCCTGCCAGCCGGGGGTGAGCATTCTGGAAGGCACCGCTGGGACCTCATAAATGAGTCCCCATTTTTCTCTGAACCTAATCTGAGTGGGTTTCTCGGATGCATATCTCTGGAGCCCAACCATGTGGTCCCACCTGGCTCCAGGCCAGAAAACACCTTGATGAGGACCTCATCCTGCAGACCTCCTTCGTCAGAAAGGCTTTGAGAGAGAAACAGCTGAGCCAGGAGTGTTAAGGCTCCCCGGATCCTGGGGGCAGAGCTGGGACTCTGGAACCGAGGGAGCTGCTGGGATTTCCTAACTGTCTGAGGATAGGGCGGTGGCTCGAGCCCATGCTGGCTTTGATCTGAGTCCTCTTGAGTCATTTCCAAAAACATGAGCCTTCACAGTCAATGCTAATGGCCTAACCATGATTGACATTGATTCTACTTTTTGGGTGTGCTGACGGCCTTGGCACCAGTCTGGGAAGCTTTCCTGGATTCCCGCATCAGTCCACATCGGACCAGATGGGTCTTCTGCTCAGGCTGTCCCGCTCGACGTAGGCCGTGCAGGGGGGCAGAGCACCTGCTTCGGAGTAAGGTAAGGCCTGGTGCAAGTCTCAGGCCTGCCCGTTTCCCTGTGTGCCATGGCCCTGGCATCTCCCCTCATCAGGATGTTCGATGGATCTCATCACACTTGGTATCGGAAGAGCTCAGCACAAAGCCCAACATTTAGGGAAGTCTCAAAAAGCTCTCATGACAGGTGCTGGTTGGTTTGTGTGTGTCTATCTTCCCCGCTGGCCTGTGCTTTGAAGAGGGAAGGATGAGAGCAGCAGCGCCCAGCTGAAATGCTTCCTCAGTCACTGATAGTGCCTCCTGGATCCATGGGCCTCCTTGAAGGGTCCCAACAACAGAAGGCATGGATGGGCCAGCATTCTGCCTGGGCCCCGAGCACAGTTAGCACCCAGGGCCAGCCGAGCGAGGCCAAGGGCAGGCCCCGATTGGCCAGCTTGTCTTTCTGCTCAATATTCAATGAGTCCCCTGCTCCTTGAACACGAGGCAAGCCGTGGACCTGGTGTCTCCTCGGGAACGTACCCTCCCCACCAGTGGCTGGCATTTCTTAGGCAGGCCCTGACCAGGGGACAGGCTAGGGGAGGAACGTGGTGGCCCTTCCTGGAGGCAGCCCAGACTCAGCCCCTTGCCCCAGCTGGCCAACGAGTGCTTTGCTGAGAGTTCCATGCTCCAATGTCCAGAGGGGTCTGGGCTTCCGGGGTCCTCAGAATCATCCATCCAGGTGTCCCCAGTCCAGGTGTCAGGGTCCCTCACTTTACACAACAGGGCCCTGATCTCACTTAGGTCTGTCCAGGTGGTGCCTTTGGCCCCTTTGCAGCCCTGACATTCCTCCAGCTCCATCCCGAACCTGATGGTCAGCACAGGGTTCCCTTTGGCTGCAGGAGGAGGGAGTGTCTTTAAAAAGTGTGACGTTGGATTCGGGTCTTCCTGGCCTACCCTGACAATGGACTGACTGAGCACGCTATTTTCTTTTTTAAGAGATGTTATGTATTTATTAGGGAGAGACAAAGCCGGGGGAACACAAGCAGGGGGAGTGAGAGAGGGAAAAGCAGGCTTCCCGCTGAGCAGGGAGCCTGATATGGGACTTGCTCCTGGGACTCCGGGATCCTGACCTGAGCCGAAGGCAGACGCTTAACAGACTGAGACACCCAGGCGTCCAGTGTGATATATTCTTTCTTTAAGGCTGCCCAAGCAGTTAACAGAAGCCGGCCAAATCCCCACCCTCTCGTTACCACTGCCCCCGTGTCATTCCGCTACAGCTTTCCCAGATCCCCATCCTTCCCCGTCCACCCGTACCTCATGCCAGCCCGCTACTGGAAAGACAGTAGCAATAAATGTGATGCTTGTGACCCAAGCTTGCCCCTCCCCCCATCCCCCTGCAACAGGGACCTCCCTGTGGATCCCAGGTCCAAAATGCCGCCCTGTGGTGTTGCTCGCTATTGTAGCCCCAACTGTCCTGGCCTGGGTCCTCTCAGCAGCAGAACCCGATGCAAGAACCTGTGTTCAGGGAGTTTCATTTGGAAGTGATCCCAGAAAGTAGAAATGGGGACCGACACAAATGAGAAAAGGAAAGTAGGAAAGCCAACGCCACAGGGCATCTCCAGGTCACAGTTGTGGGTGACTGGGTCTCAGTGCTGCCAGGACCTTCCCAGCAGTGGCTAGAAGGACCCTCGGGCTTGCCAGCCAGATGACAGATGGACAGAAGCACCCATGCTGATGGAGGCTGGCCCAGTGGAAGCTCACCACCACCCTCAGCGTGTCTTCATGCTGAGCAAGCTCCTGCCAGCAGTCCATGTTGGGCACTGCACAAACCCCAGGGCAAAAAAAAAAAGAAAAAGGCTTTGTGCTCACATGAGGTGAGATGCTGGCGGTGCAAAGTGAGTTGAAGCTCGCATGGAACCATTTGCCGCAGCGTGGCTGGAGTAGAGGTGCCGCTGAGCGCCGGGGAGGCTGTGAATGCGCTCTCCAGCCAGACTGTCTGGGTTCAAATCCTTTTGCGGTGCTTCATTCTCCTCCACTTATAAAAGGAAGAGTTCTAAAAGGAAAATACTTTATTGCGTTGTCACGAGGCAAATGAAAAAATCCACAGTGCCTGGCACGTAATAATCGCTCAATGAAGAGTGCCTTCTATTACCCCCATTTTACAGTTGAGGAAATGGAGGTGTAACTTTGAAGGGATGAGAGAGAGGGAGGAGGAAGTGCGAGAGGGAGACTTCATTCAGACTCCACGTAAGCCTCCAGAGGAAGCCTTGGTTTGCATCTCACCGGAAAGCCTGGTATTTCTGAGGTGAGACCCTCTCCCATTTGGTGTTTCTACGTCCACTTCCCCAATCATAGGAGTGGCCTCAAGGGGGAGAGGCTGGAGGTTTTCGGCCAGCCCCCAGGATGCATTCACGCTTCCTCTGCCCCGCTGCAGGGTCTGTGGGTTCCTTGTGATGTCACAGCCAGTTGCCATGGAGACCAGGTTGCTGTGAATGGAGGTCTGGGTCCATGAGGAGCACAAGGAGCAGCATCCCAGCCCAGCACAGGGAGAGAAGAAAACGAGGCACCCCGGGAAGGCTCATAAATACCTCTCCCACACCCCAAACACACAGACACATACACAATGGAGCCAGCAGACCTCACAAGCGTTCTCTGGCCCACCCCACTGTGACCATTTCTGTCTGGTGGGGGGAACAAGCCTGGCGGGGGCCTGAGCAGAGTGAAGGTAGTCACCATCAGTTGCTGCCCTCCCACTCCTGGGAGAAAGGTGCGGCTCAGCAGGTGGCGGTGGCATCTGGAGCGTCCCCATGGCAACACTGAGGTCAGACCTCACTGCGGTGACCTCACTCTGGGGCCACTGGACTCCGGCTGGGCTGTCATTGTCACGACGATGGGAAATGGTGTGAAGGAGCTCTCCAGAAAAAAAGCCCAACCAGCCCTCTTGGGGTGATGGCTCTGGGCAAGTCCACTGAAGCCCTCCTCTGGTTTAAAGTGAGGACAGACTGGGGCGCCTGGGTGGCTCAGTTGGTTAAGCGACTGCCTTCGGCTCAGGTCATGATCCCGGAGACCCGGGATCGAGTCCCACATCAGGCTCCCTGCTCCCTGCTTCACCCTCTCTCACTCCCCCTGCTTGTGTTCCCTCTCTGGCTATATTTCTCTCTGTCAAATAAATAAATTAAAAAAAAAATCTTAAAAATAAATAAATAAATAAATAAATAAATAAATAAATAAATAAAGTGAGGACAGAGGCTGCTGGGCCTGGCCTGGTTCTTCAAAGGGACAGTTGGGCCCATATGAAGTGCCTTTTCTGACTCTGAGGACGATGGACAGTCTCCCTGGAAAGGACTCCTGTCACCTTCTAGCCATGGGTCTCAGGACAGTTGGCTCTGAGACCTATGCCTGGGGAAAGTCTTTTCGGGAGGATGGGAAGGGGCAGGGGTGCACTCTCAGCCCCTCTCTGGATACTAGCAGGGATCCCCCACCCCAGTCCCCAGCTGGAACCTGCCCACTCCCAGGACCAAGACACCCCAGCTCCTGATTCACTGTCCTGTCTGTCCCTAGCAGGACCCCTCCACCTTCTTCAGCCCCATGCCCCAGTGGAGCCCCTGCTCATTTAGGAACCCCGTACAGGAGGGTTCTCACCTTCCTCCTGCTGGGCCATTGCAGGAAAGTTACTCCTTACCCGGCCCTTGACCCTGTAGCTGAGGCCCATCATCCTGCCGAAGGCCAGTGAGAGGAAGGGCAGACCTGTCTTGGATGCGAATCCCATTGTCACTCTTGAACTCTGCCACGGTCACGTCTCCGCCCTGAGGCTCTTGTTTGCTCAGCTTGTGAAGATTAGCTAGCTCTCTAAGAGTTGACAAGCCTTCTTCCTGGTACCCGCCCCCTGCCCCCCATTCCCGGGGCCCCTGGGGGTCCCATACTCTTGCACACCTGCCGTATCATCTCTTGCTTCACTTGGGACCCCCCACACACACACACACAGGCTGGTGGTTTTTCCACACCTGCTCTCGCTGGCTCCGTGCATGTTTGTAACTAAAGCCACTCCCGAGTCCTTGTCACTTGTCCCTTCCCGAGAGGAGGAAGCCTGTGGCTTGATCTGTGTTAGGACCTGGGCCGGGCACCTCACACCCATCATCCGACTGAAAGCTGTCAGGCATGTAGCACGGGTCCCACTGTAGGGACAAGAAACATGGAGACTCACAGAAGTAAGATGACCTGCTTTGAAGTCACATGGCAATTACAATGCCTGCTTCAGCATTTCCTTTTGGTTGTGTTTTATACTAAAATGCTTTATACATGTTATCTCGGTGTAGAAGGGGAAGTTAAAGACATGAATTCTGGAGCCTGGCTCCCTGGGTCAGATTCCTGCTCCATCTCTGAAAAGCTGTGTGTCAAATAATGTTATGTGTCAATTACAATTACATTTCAACAATTTTTTTTTTTTGAAAGCTGTGTGACCTTGGGCAAGTTCCATAACCTTTCTGTGCCCCGGAGTTCTCAAATAAGAAAATAACAGTGCCTCCCTCACAAGACTGATATGAGGATTCAATTAGGAATCATAGTGCTTACAACCATGCCTGGCACAGAGTAAGTGCTATATAAATAGTGCTCACTGAATAAGAAAAACGAGAAAAAGAAAAGGAGGTGAAGGGTAAAGAAAGCTTTATGTCATCTCTTTGGGTAGAGTACCACCATCAGATGCACCATAGGAGGTAAACAGGCTCAGAGAGGTGTGTTAAGGCACCTGAAGGCACACAGGATTAAAACCTCAGGTGCTCCCCCCCCCCCCC
>PITA01005201.1:0-70134 GCA_004023965.1 Spilogale gracilis | reverse complement strand
GAAGGGGAAGAGGGCTTGACAGGAGCTCAGAAGAACGCCAGCACGCAAAATTCCTGCCCCAGCTGAGTCCAAGAGAGGGAGCTGTGACCCCATGGGAACATGGGCAGAATTGGACTCCAAAACACCCCTGGCTTCTTGCCCCAGTGGAGCATGAGCCCTTGAAAATTCTTAAATTTACCGTAGTCACTGGGGCAAAGCCCTCAGAAAGTTAGGAGGGTCTCTGTGGGCTAATCACTTCCCTTCTCCGAGCATCCGTTTCTTCATCTGTAAAGGGGGACAATATGATTAGCCACTAGCACCTAAGCTTGTACGAGTCCTTGGGGAAGGTCCCGCGATACCCCATATGTAATGGGGATTGGCTTTTCACCCAGCACAGAAATGCTCCATAACCAAAGCTATTTTTTCTAACCCTGTGACCTTAGACAAGGAACTTGACCTTTCTGGGCCCTGTGTTCCCAAAGTCATAACGTGGAATGGGGAGTTAACATTGCGAAGCTCCCAGCACAGTGCCTGAGCGGGGTAGGAGAGAGGAAGTACAGAAGTCCCCTTCCCCTGGCTCGATGGGACCACAGTTGGCCCTTAGGCAGCACGGAGAGTCCAGAACAATCCCTGTGTGCCCAGATGGGCACATGACGTGTCCGTGTGACTATCCTAAGTGGCGAATCAGAGTTTCAAAAATATCTTTGCTGTTCCCTTGGAGGACCAGGAAATCTGGCCTTAAGAAACCACTACAGGCCACACATTATTCTTCCAGCAAAATCATTTTGGAAAGGACAACCAGTCTCTGCTCAGTTGGGGGGGATCCCATGGTAATGGGCTTGGGCCAAGCCAGAAGGGATTGTGTTGGCCACAGTGACCTCCTGAGGCCAGCATGGTGGAGGCAGCAAGACAGAGCAGCTGAGGGAGACTCCATGGGAGAGAGGAGATCAAGTGGGATGCGGTGGGACCCAACATGCCTCTCTGAGCTCGCCGCTCAATCACATGCACGCATGCTCTCCTACACACCCCTCTTACACAAGGGTGCCCGAAGATTGCTGCTCACCCCGTTCCTGGCCCCCGTTCCATACCCAAGCATCACACAGGCGGCAAAGCTCTGTGATTTTCCTTCTAAGTGCCTGACATCAAAGGAGAGCAAAGATTCCCCGCCTGGTCTGAGGGCTGGGTCCGTGAGTCCACCCAGCTCGCACACATTATCTCATTTAATCTCATTAGCCGGAAATGCCTTTGATGCCTTGCGTTTGAGCTTAAAGGCTTCAGGATGGGTTTAGCCCTTGATAAAGCTGAGCTGCTTTTAATTGAAATGAGACTGGGTAATCTGTCCTCAGGGGAATGATGACCCCTCAGGAACACACCTAGCTGGGTCTCTAGGTTGGTGGTAGGGGGGAATGGTGGTGGGGGGACGACATTCAGGTAACAGAGGGTGATACAAGGAGGGTGTGGGGTGCAGGGATGTTGGGGGGTAAGATCACTGCAGCCACTGAGTCTGGGGGCTGCTTCCAGGAGAAGGAGAGGAAAGAGTGAAACCTGCGTGTTCTGGGAGGAGCGGGAAAAAGTGACGGGTCAGAGGACGCCCCGAAGGGGAAGAGGGTGTGCTGTGTGGCTCTCAGCAGCAGGCTTGGGAACCACTGGCCGAACTTCACTGCGTGTCTCTACCGTGGGTGCCGGTCCCCTCCCCCCCACCCCCAGGGAAGTGGAGTCCCTTCAGCCTCTCTTCCCCACAGGGCTGTGACAGTTTGGGGGAGGGGGTGGCTTTGCCCTGAGGTCAGGCTCCGCTCAGAGCCAGGACTTGCCAACCTGTCCACATTGCTTGGACTCCACCCAGGCTTGGCGGAGCCCTGTGACAGTGGCTGGAGGTTTGCACTCTGTTTGTTTTCTAGGTTGGTTTTATTTAACAAAGGAGGTGGCTAGGGTGCAGGCCCAAATCCTCACCTTCCCAGTTGTAGTTTTGAAAATGGACTGTGGATTGGTCTCTGGTTCCAACACTGGTTCGCCCAGAGTCTGGCTGGGTTCCTGGGCATGCACAAAGTCTCAAGGGGCTTCTGGCCTGGGCCCTGGATTACCTGATGGGAAGGAGGAGAAGCCCAGCTGGCTGCTTAGAGGCCGGAGGGCAGAAGGAGCCCTCTGCCCTTGGCAGTCTGTCCCACTCCAGGCTGCTCTGTCTGTCCTGGGCATTTGAGCGTCAGGGAGGCAGGCAAAGGAAACCTGCAGTCCAGGCCTGTTTCATCCAGAAAAAGAAAGGTAAAAGCCCCCACAGCTACTGTTCTCATACAGGAGGCATCAGACAGAATACTGGAAGCTGCCTTTTCCCTATTTAGGCAGGAATGCACCAATGCCAACACACGGAGTCACGGGAGCAGGAGAGGACTTTGCGGGACATCTTGGGGGAATGTCTTGCCACCTGGAAGGGGTTCCCCTGTCAGAATGTTCTCTAGAAAGAAGAAGGGTCCCAGGGGTTGGCAAGCATTCTGAGATGGCAGGCCCCATGCTCTCAGGAGCTGGGGGAAGGTAAACGTCTCAGAGAAGGATGGTGTCACCCACACGTCGTCAGTCCCCGCTCTGTCGTGAGTCAGCACCCATTAGCTGATGCAGCTGGGGAGGAAGGTGGGTGAAGGATGCGGCCTTAGGTGGCGATGGAAGAGGATGGAAGGGGTGTGTCCTGAACAGGCCCCCAAAGGTGGAGCGGGGGACACACAGGACCCATGCTCTTTACAAAGTCCAACCCATCTGAGCACTGAAACCAGCCCACCGGGCTGTGGCTTGGGGGCTGAAGCCTGAGGGCCGTGGAGGTGTGTGGAGGGGACCTCCCCTGCTAAAGGGGCCAGGGAACTCCAAGAACAAAGCAGCCACTGTTCACTGAGTGCTTACAACGCACCAAGCGCTGGCCAACCCCTTCCCATAGGAACTACCGACCACATTTACTGTGTGTGGGGCTCTGTTTCCAGCTCTTCATCTCTACTCCCTCTCACAGTTCTTACTAGCCAGACGAGGAACAGGAGGCACAGAGCAGTTCAGTGACTAGTCCCAGGTCACTTAGGATTGGGACCCCAGAGCCCGTACTCCCGAACACCCATTGAAACTCTAGGGATAGCGCTCATTATGGCTGCGCCATGGTGTCATTATTCCCATTTCACAGATGAAGAAATTGAGGCTCAGAGAGATTAACGAAGCAGGAATGAGCTCCCTCTAGGCCAAGCTCTGTCTTAGCCAAATTTCCATCTGTTATTTCTTCTATCCTGGTCACAGGCTTATTATCCTGGTCTCACAGAGGAGAGAATGAGGGGAGAGAGGGGATAAGTCATTTGCCAGGATTTGACTCAAGAATTGATACGAAACCTATGTGATTTTCAACAATGGATGGCCGCAGGGAGCCATGGCTTTGACATCCACATTTCAGGGTCCAGTAGGTTCCCCAGGCCTCCCCCAACCCACTATGCCATTGTGGGGACTTCGGCTGGGGTTTGAAGTGTGAGATGGGCAGGGGTCCAAGAGGATGATCTCGGACAGAGCCCAGCGCCTTGCTCCAACTGCTTCCTGCCCCCACAAAATGTAGACAATTATACTTGAGGGCTGGAGAAGGAGCCCAGGGACTGCCTGGGAGGTGTGACATAGAGTCTGGAAATTAAAAGTCCCCTCCCCTGTGTTTGGATCCAGACTCCAGCTTCACCCTTTACCACAAGCCAGGGAGATTATTAGTTCCTCTGCCAGATGCGAATCTGCATACTCTCCACCTCGAGACTTAATTGTGGGGACCAGACAGAGAAGAATCCTCAGTCCCCTCTCTAAAAAGAAGAGCCTGGGGCTAGGGTTCCCATGCCATTAAAGACAGGATCCCAGGGGAAACAGAGGGAGTGGGGGCAGGGCAGGGGAGGAGTCTAGCCAGAGGTGGATTGCTGCTTCGAGATGGTCAGACTCAAGGCAAGGCCATCAGTCACTAGCTGAAGGTCACTCTGGCTTCCGGCTCTCTGTACCCGAGGTCAAAGCAGCTCCAGGTCTGGGGTCTGCTGGAGGCCCCCCGCACAGAGAAGCTGGGGGTGAGGAGGGCACTCAGAATCTGGGAGAGGATCCAAGGGATTGGGGTCACCTGTGCGACACACAGAAGGTGCTCCCCGAACAGGAGCAGTGACTGCTTGTGCCGCAGTGCCAGTCCAGTTGTGTGGCTGCCCTGTCTCAGCAGGTGTATTAGCTTCGTCTTTTTTAAAAAAAGAATTTATTTATTTACTCGGGGGAGGGAGAAGAGCGAGCGAGTGAGCACAAGCAGGGGGAGCTGCAGAGGGAGAGAGAAGTAGACTCCCCGCGGAGTAGGGAGTCTGATGCGGGGACCCTATCCCAGGACCCTGGGATCGCAACCTGAGTCGACGGCAGACGGCTTGATCGACTGAGCATCCCCGGCACCCCAAGTACAGGATTCCTATTGCTGCTCTTAACAACGCACCGTTCAGTGGTTCGAAACCACACAGGTGCATTCTCTTACGGTTCTGGAGGTCGGATGTTGGAAATCAAGGTGGTGCTAGACTGAGTTCCTTCTGGCCACCTTTGGAGAATCCATCTCCTGCTTCTTCCAGCTTCTAGTGTTGCCTACCTTTCCTGGCTGCCGGCTTCTCCCTCACATCACTCCAGCCTCGTTCTCCTTGTCACTCCCTGACTCCAACTACTAACTCTGACCTTCTTGTCTCCCCTTGTAAGAACCCTGTGATAATGGGGGGTCCACTCAGATAACCCAGAATGATCTCCCATCTCTACACCCTTATGTGCAAAGTTCCCTTTGCATATATTAGCAGGTAATATATTTGCCGGTTCTGGGGATGAGGCTGTGGACATCTTTGGGGGGCGTTATTCAGTCTACTGTAGCAGCGAAAGAATGGACACGTGCCTCCCCCAAGATGGGTTCAGAAGTTATCTTTTTGTTGGCTTGTTCTCAAGGGGAACAATTCGGAGGTCCTTTCTGTGGACCGAGCTGCCCCCACAGCCTTGCTTGGCTTCTGCCCACCTATTCTGTGTCCTTTCCTCCTCTCCAGTTTCCCTCGAATAAATCATATGCCACCAGAATCCTTGTCTCAGGCTCTGCTTCTAAAGAACCTGACCTTAGGCACTGGGCCTCATTATCCCCATTTTTTATAGATGGGGAAGATATAGAGGGGTGACTGTCATGCTCAAGGTCACATAGTGAGTCTGTGACAGAACAGATCCCAGTCTCTATGTTGTCAGTCCTGGGCTCCCCGCTCCTCATTGCTTAGCCTCCAGCTCGCTGGAGGGGTCTTTTTAAGGACCAGCAGTGGTGTGGTGGTTGGAAGAGGGTTCTCTGGAAGATCAGATGCTCTGTGCAGCTCTAGCTGCTTCCTCCAGCAGCTCACCTTTCTGGGGGCTGTCCCGGAGGCTGCTCAGCGGGCCTCCTGCTGGCCAGCCCCTTTGTCTTCCTCCCTCCTCTCTGGTCCTTTGCTGCAGAGAGGGCTTTGAAGAGCCAGCTGTCTCTTTGCCTTTGAAATTCCCCCAGCAGCTTTTTTGCCCCAAATTCTGACAGGGTGGTTTGCAGAGAGGAACAGATTCTGGTCCCACTGTGCTCAATGGTGTGGGAGGGTTCTGCTTTTCCAGGGAGAGAGGCAGGCAAGCCTGGGTCCTGGATCCTCATCGAAAGGCCAGGCCTATTCAGAGCAATCAAAACTGGCCTCTCATTGATCTTCAGCCAGCAGGAGGCATTGGCATGAGGAGAGAAGTCAGTTTTTGTTTCTGCCCCACACTTCAGGTCTGGGGGGGGGATAATAGTTCCCCACGCCCCTGCTAACCCCTGGCCACCCTCCTTCCCCTTCCTCAGGTGGTAGGCTGGGTCGTGGCCCCCAAGATGTCCATACCCCAATCCCTGGGTCCCATGTATATGTTATCTGAAATGGCACAAGGGACGTGGCAGAGGTGACTAAATTAAGGATCTTGGGATGGGGAAATTGTTCTGGATTATCTGGGTGGGCCCAATAATGCAGTCGTGAGGGTCCCTGTAAGAGGAAATCGGGAGGGCCAAGGTGCTATACGATGGTGGAAATGGGCTTTCAGGAATGGTTTAACCAGCAGCCAAGGAAAGCCCTCAGCCTCTAGATGCTGGACGAGTCAAGGAATGGATCCCCACCCCGTGGGGCCTCCGGAGGGAACCAGCATCCTGGACTTTCCACCTCCCGAACTAGAGAGTAAATTTGTGTTGGTTGAAGCCACGAATATTTGTGAGACTTTCTTCCCGAGCCATAGGAAACAGATAGAGCACACATCTCTAAGTATGCTTTCTGCTAAATTCTCTCCAAACCTTTGCATGTGCCCTGTCTCCTGTGGGTTCCTAACTCATGTGACCCGTATGTGTCATTGTGACCCCAAAGAGCCTGTCCCCCTGCTCCGCCATCGGCCCCACAAACATGACCAGGCAGAGCGGAACCGGCTGTCCTAGCACGTGTTTGTTGGGACAGCAGACAAGAACATATGTCTACAAGTCTCTCCTCTAAGACAGAGACTCCTGGGAGAGCAGCCCAGGCCCCAGAGAGCTCCGAGGCAAAAACTGGTACAGAGGAAACACTTGGGGGCCACTGGGTCAGTCATTCATGGTCCTCCGGAGGGAGTCTGCCTGGGACAGGTGTGTGAATCCAATATGCCATCAACATTCCTCAGGCTGTGGGCTCCAGGAGTTCTCCTCTCTCACCTTGCTCCCTCTGGGTCCAAAGTTCTGGTCTCTGGGCCAGACCCAGTTGTGTGCTGTCCTTGCTCGTTCCTTTAGGATCGAGTCATTTTTATAGTGCCCCCAAGCCCACCACCAGCCTTGCTGTATCACAGAATCAGCGTGTTAAGAACCCCAAAGAGGCACTTTCAACCAACCCTTGAGATGGGAGTCGCTCTGCTGTCCAGTTCACCAGTCTTCTAGCTTTTCTTTCCTTGAATGCCTCCAGTGGCAAGACTCTCAGTACTTCTCAAAGGCATTTGGGAGAGTTCTTCTCCACTGAGTATCATAACTTGAAGGGATCTCAAGAATCTTTTAACCCACCCGTCCATTTTTTTTTTGATCTACTTTCTCCCACCTTGTACTTTATCCAGGGCAGAGGGAGCTCCCTTTTCCTGCCTGGTGTAGGGAAGGTCCTCTTTCCTGAAGCAATTTCAGGGAAACCACCACAGAAGGAAAGGAAAGACCAGTCTCTACTTTCTAACCTCATTGCCCACCTGCAGCAGCCCTGCCTCCCTTCCCCCCACCCCAGCCCAGCCAGGACAGGAAGTGCCTTGCACACCTGCCGCCATCCCAGCCCCCATGCCTTTGGCCTTGGCTGCCATTGTCAATCAGTTGCCACACTCAGATTTAGGCTCTGAACCCTAAACACGTTACACCTAACAGAATCCCTAAACACCTACTCTGTTCAACAAGAATTGGCACATAAGAAGACAGCCCTTTGCCATCCTGACTCTTTTCAAAGAGCAAGCCCTGCAGATGAGAGTTTTGGCAAACCCATTGCCTGCAAGCAATGTCCAGATCCAACCAGACCAAAAGCCCCTCTTAACCCTCAAGGCTCTTCAGCAACTGACCTCCACTCTGTGCAATCGCCCTGCTCCATGAGCCTCTCCAGCCTCCTGCCTCCTTCATTGCCCCCAATTTCCCTGACTCCAGGCTCCATCCCAATCTCCAAGATTTCGTTCCGCCTCTTTCCCATACTGGAATTCCCTTCCTGGACTTTTCTGTGTGTCAAAATCTTCTCCGTTCTCAAGGGATGCCCAACCACCAGGTGCCCCCAGAACCCTTCCCCACTGCACCCCATCAGTGAAACCACCCTCGCACACAGTGGCTCTCGGTCCTGGCTGGCTACAGGACTCCTCTCTGGAGACTTAAAAACTATTGATGCCAGACGCACCCTCAGAGATCTGATCATGTAACTAATGTGAAGTGTGCCCCGGACCCCCGATGACCCTAACGAGCCACTGAGTTGGGACCCTTGCTAGGTGAACCGTAGACCTTTCCAAGCATGGCATTGGTCCATGCTGTGGGCAGACCTCTTCTAAGCACTCTCCCGGACTGATTCTTCATCGCCCACACTTACTAAGAGCTGAAGTACCAAGTCAGAGCACTTGCTGGGGGCTGGGCACCTGCTGAGAGCTTCACTCACTTCATCTCAATAAATCTTCATGACACTCCTGTGAAGTGGGGATTCTCATTGTAATCCTGATTTTTCAAACAATTAAGACTCCGAGTACGAAGGGCTTATCAGGTTTGCACAGCTGGTCAGTGATCCCCTCCCAGGATCACAGTCCTGGCCTGACCGTAGACCGTAGTCCCTTCTATACACAGCCGCCCCCAGCAGGTCTAGCTGCTCCCCCTCTTCTCTTCCCGTCGCCTCCTGCTCATGCTTCAGACCTCACCTCTGGAAGACCCTCCCTGACCTTTGCTAAAGCACAGGAGACACCGCCACCCCCCCACACCCTCGCCCAACCCAGCTACACATCTCAAACTCAGACCTGGGTGCTGTTCACATTTCTACTTATTTGTGTCCTTATTTGTTGAATCTCCTCTTTCTGCTCCCTTCCCACACAGTGAGCTCCGTGGGCCAGATGCTATCTGCTCTTGCTGCATTTCTTGGGCTTACTTAGCAGAAGGCGTGGTACCTATCTGTTAGACAGATGGACAGACAGATAGAAGGATGAATGGATGAACAAACGAAGCCAGATACCAAATACAAACTCCAGCTTCCCAGCCAGCCAGCTACAACTGTCGAGACAGGAGACCTGCCCTCTACTTCTCGGAGCAGCGGGGTCCCAAACAAAGGACAGCAGCCACAGAGGAAACTCCTACTTCCTGGCTGTGTGACCCTGAGCAAATGTTCTGCTTCTCTGAGCTTGACCTGCAAAGCGGAGACGGCCGTTCTCATGGGCAGGAGGGGAGTGAAGATGAAATGGGATCAGGAGCAGGAAAGGCCCGGAAACAACCAGGATGGGCTCAGTGAGCAGTACTGTGGTCTCTCTCTCCGCCCCGCCCACCAGGCCTTCCAGGTGCCCCTAGCCCCGGCAGTGGGGGCCAGCCTGTGCAAGTCCCGGAGAGAGGAGCTCTGGGAATGGACCCAGGAGTAGACTCTCCCAATGACCCCTTTCTCCCCAGATGGACCTTTCAAAGGCCTCTAAGACTCCAGTGGGAAGACAGTCAATTAAGCAGTAGGAAATAAGGGATTCGAGGATCTGTGCTCAGCCTGGGAGGTGCCCAGAGGGGACAGTCAAGGGCAGAGGGCCTTGCCAAGGCTCTGTCTCCCTCCACCCAGAGCCGCAGCTCCACGTGGCCATCACTCCCCGGGCTCTACCTGCGGGCTCCAGCCTCCCTTTTAACAGAACACTTGACTGAGGTCCCTGGATTTGAATGGGGGAAAGAATAGCATCTTTAGTCTTTGAAACTGAGCATGTCCTTCCAGCGTGTGTGGGCAACAAACACAGTGATTAGTGGCACCTGTGACTGTGTTGCCAAGAGAAATCACAGGTATTTTCAGATTACATTTTAGCGTGGTGAGCATCTTCTAGTAGCATTTGGGCTATCGTTACTTTGAAATCACACCGACTATTAAAACTGCTGCTAGATCTTGCTATTCAGTGAGGCAATCACATAGCCCGTATATTACTATATTACTAGAGCATCATTTGGGGGCTTCTTTCTGACTCTTGTAATTTTGTGAATTAGAAAAATTGTCTGAGAAAGGGTTTGCAGGCTTCAATGGGCAGCAGGGAGGCCCATGCCATTGACCGCTTGTGACAGCTTGGTTCATCTCCTTCCCAAGCCAGTAAGTCTCAGTCTGACTGTTCATGGCCCTCAGCTGGTTTCCAGGGCCAGGCCAGTGGCCCTGTGTAAGGCACCAGCCCTGGGTTTGATCCCTGAGCCTGCAGGGGTCCATGGGAAAAGCCTGGCGATCCCTAGGGTAGGAGCTCTGGACCTTCCTTCTGGGTCAGGACCTCCGAACTTCCCCATTATCCAGGGGAGCCCTCTTAATTCTTGGTTTTCTTGTCTGTAAAATGGGAATGATAAGGCTCGCTGTATAGGCTGACACATGCCCCAGGGAGGTTGGTAGGAAAAGAGCATGAGACAGTGAAGTGTGGGCCATCTGGCTGGTGACAGAGCTGCCTCTCATCTTGCCCTGCAACTCAGGCAACCCCCAGCCAGCATCCCTGCAGGAAGCCTCCGGGCGGGTGTCATCACTGGCCACCCAGGGCCTTTCGGTTCCTGCATAGCCGCCTCTTCATGATTGCTGGGAAACAGGTGCAGCTAGAGCTCAGGAGTAGACAGGGAACCTCATCAGCCCGGAAAACAGCTGGTCCGGAAGGACATACCTGGCCTGGTGTCGTCTCGGTTCCACCTCCTGTCATCTCGTGCTGACAGCTTCTGGCTAACGCCCTGCCTGGGCAGGGACAGGCAGCTAACTCTGTGAACTCAGTCTCAAAACAGACTTAGGAGGAAAGCACTGCCATTGGCCCATTCCACATCTGGAAAAGGTGCACGGAAGTGCGGTAACCTTCGACAGAGGCGGGGCTGGTTTCAGGGCTGGGACCTTAACCCTGCCCTCGAAGACAGGAGTGCACATACAAGCACACATCAACGTCCCCCCAGCGGCTTCTAATTCCAGGGAGCTGAGAACCCCAGCCCTGGCACTCGGCCACTCAGAGCACAGGGATGGATCATGTCAGCAAGATTCCCAGCTAACTTGTGAGCACACTACAGTATAAAAACCTCAGCTCTAAACCACTCCGGGAACAAGGACCCATGACTCATGGAGCTTAGATACCAGTGGGAAGGAGACAGAAACAAGCAAATAAATCAACAGAACCAGAGAATCTCCTATGACAATGTGCTCTCTGGAGGAAATAAAACAGGGCAATGGGAATCGAGCCATTTTAGGAAGAGTGCCCAGTGAGGGTCTCTCTGGGCAGGTGACATTGGGGCTGAGATGGAAGGAAGAGGAGGAGGCAGCACCCTTGGGTGAAGGGGGACAGGAACTTGCAGCAGGGGCCCTCCCGTGTTGGGGGGCTGGGCTGGGTGCCGAGCAAGGACCCCTCCTACAAGCCTGGCAAGATGTGCATGCTTAGGAAAGTCAGGGGGAGTCGTGGGGGCCGCAGGTGTTAGGGCGTGTGGGTCAGGCTCTGGAGACTCTGACTCAGCTGAGAGTTAGTCCCTAGCATCCAGTCACTCACAGTGGGTAGGCAGTGAGCCATGGAATTATAAAACCAAGCGGAGGGCAAGTCCGAGAGGGGTAGAGATAAAGGGAACACTCCCTGAACGATTCCCCACCCGGGCCAGGCACTGTGTGGGGAGATCTCGCACGCACAGACGGTACCAGGGCACCGGCGGCCACCCACACGTTCGCACACACCTCCAGGGGCGCACGCTCATCCCGGCCATCGAGCACAGGAAGCTGCCGTGCACACCGCTACTGGACAGCCAATTAGACTTGGAGCCTGTCCCCTCACTTCCCTGTGCCTTTGTTCTCTCTCCAGGGACTGGGGGCACCAAGAACACCAACCTTCGTAGAGCATATCTAATAGTCCTCAGCACAAATATGTGCGGTGTGAATGTCCCCTGCTGTCTTTGTTTTATCTTCGATTTTATCTCTGATTTCCTGAGGTCACCGAGCAGCATCCCCATTTTGCAGACAGGGAAGCTGAGGCAAAGAGAGAGTTTCAGCCACTTGCCCAGTTGGGACAGCGGGGACCCGTCTGTCTGACTCGGAATTCAGAAGACACAGGGTTACCTCCAGCAGAGCTGAGCTGAGGACGCTTGCCAGACGAGGCACCCGAGGCTGGGCACATGGCAGAGGGAGGATTTGGTCATGGCAACATTAGGATGGGGTGGAGGATGCTCAGGTGAGAGGGGGACAAGATTCCTGGAGGAGGGGACAGAGTGGGCAAACACTCAGAGGGAGTGGGTTGGGGAAGAAAAGCAGCACATGGCCTTCGACATGAAGACTGAGGGTGAGATGAGCCTGGACCAGCTTGAGGAAGACCAAAGGGCATGAACTTTAGAACGGGTTCTGTAAGTGGAGGCCTAGAAGCTCTTATCTCAGCCACCGTATTCCGAGCCACCACAGATCACAGGGAGTCTGCAGACAAATGAAACCTCATTTGTTATGGCCTCAATCCCACTTTGGAAGGCCTGATATTGACCTCCGTTCTCAGCCAGGCCTAGAGCCTGACCTCTGTTTCTTGGGCAGAGACTTCCAGGAAGGGAAGTGGAGCTCAGCCTCGGGGTAGACCCTGAGGGCGGGCAGTGCCCCCTGCGAGTGGCAACAGCGGGGGGCCTCAAGGCTCTCAACCCGGTTCCCTAGAAGCCCTGCCGAACACAGCGTTCTGCTCCCTGGCTAGCCGGCAAAGGAAGCAGAGAGCTCTGTCCCTGGCCCTCAGCCAGCTGCAACGGGCTCTGCCAGGGATCTGACACTTTCCAGAGGACAGCTGGCCTGCCCTCTGGGCCTAAGACCCAAATTCACAGGCTGGAGAAAGGTTGGAGGTGGCTCCCAGCCTCCAGGAGCAAAAAGGAAAAAAAAAATTGTATCTCAGTCCGCTGCCTATTTGCTGTGAGTTCCTGTGCAAGTCACTTTCCCATCCTGGGCCTTGGTTCCTCCTCTGTGAAAGGGAAGGAATGGTACTTCATACTTTCTCTGGCTCATGTTTCATTTACTTATAATAAAATCTGAGTACTTACTTGCTTCCTGGGTTCCCAACAGACTGTGGAGGGCAGGGAGTCAAGAAACACATGTCTGTGTCCCCTGGTCCACAGGAGAAGTTCAGCACAAGGTCATTGCTCATCGGAGCGACCGCTGCGAAGATTAAACCAGCAATACACACAGTAGTTTTGGCTCTTACCCCACCATGGCCCGGCCCCCCATCTCAGCACAGGAGAGAATGTTCCCGGTGGTCCCACGGACAAGAAAACACAGATTGGAACGATAAACATTGGAAAGGAAGGAAAATTATAACAATTTGCTGATGATATGATTTTCTACCTCAAAAAATCCAAACAGCTCTGCTGGGGTGGGACTGGGCAGCCCTGGCAAGAAGGTCTGGGAGCAGAGCCCAAGACACGAACTGGGTGAAAGCGAATGACTTCCGCATCCGGTCACCAGGCTTCATTTTGAAGTGTGGCTCCAAGAAGGATCTCAGGCAGAAAAGCAACAACGAGCTGAAACACCTCTTCTTCGGGATTTGCCCTATAAAAAGGGCTGCCAGGGCTATTGGGAGAGATCTATGGATGCTCTCCTGCAGGGGGGGAGAAAAAGAGCCTCTGAAGAGATAGAGATCGTGTTTCTAGAAAGGAAGTCGAAATGTAAAGATGTCAACTCTCGCTGATACAATTAATGAACACGGTACCATTCCCGGGTCCAAGGCAGGGGGCACATGAAGTTCATTTAGAAGGCTAATTGCTTGAGAATAGCTGAGAAAATTTTGGACCAGAATAACGATGGAATAATGATGAGATTTACCTCATTTCATACCAAAATGTGCCGAGAAGCATAATAATGAAAACAGTGGGTTTCACGTGGAGAAATGTGTTCAGTCTCACCTCCCCCCTTCCTAGCCATGGGACCTTGGCTTATCTACTTATCTTCACTAAGTTCATTTCAGTAAACCAGGGCTAATGACGGCCCCAGAGTGGATCAGGGAATTCAATGAGCTGAAGCGTAAGTGGCACTTAGCATGGCGCCTGGAGTAGAGTGAGCTCTCCACAGATGATGTGATTTTATTCACTAAAAACAATCATAAACAAGTAAATCATTAACTGGCTCATGTGCCCAGGAAAGTCTGGTTGCATTTTCCGGTAACTGACTGCGATGCCTCTGGTACAGTTCCCCGGTTTGAGCATGGGCTACGCAAGGTCAGAGCAGGTGAGAGAGGTGGAATCGTGTGGGTATTGAACTTGAACTCATTTCCCTCTGTCCTCAGCTCACCTTCCAGGTGGTTCTCTGGTTTTGTTGGGGTTGCTCTTCCTGAATGCGGTTCACAAGACCTTCCTCCCTGCCAGCTGGGCGGGTCCGCGACTTGCTGAAGCCAGGGACCAGCAGCCAAGCGCCACCTGCTCCTCCTCCTGCGGGGGCAGGGCCTCTGTCCTTGGTGGTCCAGCGCCCAAGATGCTCCCTCTGTTCTGCAGGGCGGGGTTCAGAACAGAGAAGGGAGCCCTTCCACACTCCTCCCCACCCACCATAGTCTTCAGCGCACACCGGACTCCCCAGTGGGAGGGAGCAATGTTTTCCTAGACACACCTGTATGTGATCAAGGCTGACCTTGGGACAGTTTGCCTGGGAGGAGGCCGAGGGCACGGTGAAATCCCAGTGAGCATCACCCAGGTCCCAAGGGGGCTGTTGTCACAACTGCCCCCTCTGATAGGAGAGAGGGCACAGCCTGGGAGAAGGGGTTGTCTTGGGCAGAAAGGGGACCGGGCCAAACGGGAGGTGGATGGAATGGGAAGAGCACTAGATGAGGAGTCCTGAGACCTGTGTTTGAGTCATTCAGCCTCTTAGGAGATGAGGTGACTCCAGCGTGGGTGGGCGTCTCCTGCAGGCTGTCCCCTCCTGAAGGGAACAGTGGTGGCTTGTTTGCCCACGGTCCCTGGGGTTTGCTAGAGGGTCTGATGCACCATAAGCCCCGGCGGTGCCCTTGCGTTGGGAAGATGGAGTGTGGGGGCCGCTCAGGGCTACACCGAATAGCCACTGTGGCTGCTGACCTCTCAAGGGGGCACTGAATGCTGCTTCCGGGGTCTTGCCCCTCCAGTTGCATTCACCCATAGACCCCTGGACACCGAACACAAGTCCATGGACATCAGTGAAGACAGGACTCAGAGAGTGACCTGGGTTAGGGGATAATCACTTAGGGCCGATGCCCCTCTGGAGCCTATCAGGGAGGTGGTGAGCTGCTATCGCCTGGTTTGTGGTGAAGTTGGTTTCTTCCCTTCCGGGTAACTTCCTCCAACTCCCATTTTTCCTGTCACTGTAAATGGCACCACCTCCCCGTCCACACTCCCCTATTCCCCAGGCTATAAACCTAGGAGTTTCCTTCCCTTCCCTCACCACCCACATCCCATCCATCGGCAAACTTGTCAGCTCCGCCACCAGCGATCCCAGAGCCACCCACTTCTCTCCACGTCAGCCCTGACACCTTAGCCCAAGCCGTCCGAGGGGGGCTGGAACACAGAGCCCTGGGCAGGGAAGGGCTGCTGACTCCGGAGCTCAGCATTAGCAAGCTCCTTTTCCCAGGGAGAGAAGCTCCATTTTCCATTGTCAGTCTTATCACTAATAAGGATAACACTTTTTTGGTCTTATTTCTCAATCAGTTCAGAACTCAGGAAATAGAGGAGACAGTTCTCAGTCCCCTCAAAAACAACAACCCCAACACCTTACAGGCCAAAGAATATTCTTATTTATAACTTCCCAGAGTCCTCATTTCAGCTATACAGCATAAAGGTTATTATTATTATTATCCCTGCTTTACCGGCCAAAAGAATAAGCCTCCAAACTGTGAAGTGACTTGCCCAAGCTCGGACAGAGTCAAGCCTAGAGTCTAGATTTCACAGAATTTCACTATCAGAGCTTCTTCCTTTTAGTTCAAGCTTTGAATTCCTATGAAAAGGTTCTTTTTTTTTTTTTTTTTAACTTCATAGCTACTGTCATCAAGACGGGGCAGTACTGGGGGAGGGACACGGAGACACAGGGAAGAACCACATAGGGGTGGGAGGAGAGGGGCGTGGCCAGGGAAGGGGGAGAACAGGGGAGTTTCTTTGTCCACGTGGTAACATGTCATAGAACTATCCACCTCCCGTCCAACGGAGCATGTAAAAACTGGGGGAATCCAAATAAGATCTATTGTTTAGGTAACAGGATTGTGCCAGTATCAATTCTCTTATTTTGAGAAAATCTGCGATGGCTCTGTAAGATGCTGGGGACTGGAGGAAAGGTATATGGGGACTCTACACGAATTTTGCAAGCTCTTGCGAGTCTCCCTTTAGTTCAAACTAAAAAGTGTTGGGGGGGGGAGGCAGCTCCCACTGGGAGACAGGGATGGACTTTCACCTTGGGCCGGCATGTGAATTTCAGCTCCTGGGCCAATTGCAATCAGTTGGTAGGGGTTCTCCGGATCACCATCCACAGCACAATGGATTCAGAAGCCTCAGGCAGGCCCGGTGAGAATGAGTGTGTTAATCGATTAGTGATGTCTGCTGTGGCCTCCAGGTGGCATAAAGGAACACAGACAGGGTTCTCCCGGGCTGTGTGCTCAGTTGCTGACTGCTAGGTGTGAATCAAAGCGCGAGAACAGCAAGACACTGACCTGAGGGAGGGAGGGAGGAACGAAGGGAGAAGAGCCAAAGAGGGAGGCCGGTGGCCTGTCTGATTCCATTTAGATCCCCTTTTAGAACAGGCAACGTGAGATTGCAGTGGCTTTTAGCACCTTTGGCTTGATTGGAAGGCATCTTGGAGGTGGTGAGGAGACCTCCGTATCTTGACTGCACTGTGAATTACGCCACTGCAAGGGTTTGTTAAGAGTTACTGACCTGCACTTCAAGGTCTGTGCATTTTATTACATCTAGATTATACGTGAACAATTTAAAGAAAAAAGCAAGGCAAGGGAGCAGCAAGGCTCTGAGAGGAAAACCATTTTAATTAGCACAACATAACCCAGAACTTCCAATACTCTTAGAAGGATTCCTCCTGGGGTGAGGGGGGTGTAGGGCCAGACTTTCAGACAGGCCTGAGTATCACCCACCTCCTGGTAGCTGGAGCTATCCAGGCTAATGTCCTAGCCCTGCACTTACTAGCTCAGTGCCTTTGCACAAGTTGTTAAATCTTTCTGCCTCAGTTTTCTCAGCTGTCAAATATGGATGGCACCAATGCCTGCCTCATGGGGTACTTGTGAGAACTAAATGAGTTAATCCAGTGAAGAGCTTGAAATAGTATTGCCTCATACACAGTATGTGCTCAATAAATCTTTTTTTTAAAAAGGATTTTATGTATTCATTTAGACAGAGAGAGAGAGAGAATGTATGAGCAGGGAGGGGCAGAGGGAGAGGGAAAGAGAATCTCAAGCAGACTCTCCATTGAGCATAGAGCCCAACATGGGGCTCAATCCCATGTCCCCTGAGATCACAAACCAAGTCAAAATTAAGAGTCCGACACCCAATGGACTGAGCCACCCAGGCATCCCTCTGCCCAATAAATCTTAGCCACTATGGTGGTTTCTCTTCTCCCCGAGTTCCACGGCTCACAGCTGCTGCCCAGCCCCTTTAACACCTCGGTACCAGGATGACACGGGCGCTTCTACCAGCAGATCTGAAACTTGGTATTTAAGAGCACCAACCCTACAGGAAGAGGACAGGGAAATAAACACCATGTGGCTCGCCAAAGGTGGTCTGAACCTCCCAGAGCAAGCTCTGCCCAGGGCCCCATCCATCTGTCGGGACCCCTACATGCCCACTCCTAGACTCTCGGCTTCCTAGCCTAGCAAGATCTCTGTACCGATGACACAATCTCAACACTGACCACCTCCTAGGCATTTCACTGGCTTGGACAAGATGAGAGCGCTCCCAAGCCCTGGCCCTCTGTCCACATTCCTTCCTCCTGGTTCCATGTCCGAGGAGGTTTGACTTTGCCCTGGTCACTGTCCCCACAATGACCCTATCTGTCCTGCCTCTTCCTTACTGTGGGGGCTTGGAACCCCCAAACTACAGGACACTGCAAAGCCGAGGAGGCTCTGTTTCTTACTGAGAAGGAGTCTGTCATGGCACAGGGGAGATCTGGCTGAACCAAGAGGGGAAACAAACAGCTGGGGGCCAAAAGGGGGTGATTTGGAAGCATTTATGTCTCTTTCCCCAAACAGAGAGTGAAGGAAGCAGGTGTCTGACAACCTGTCTGGGCTGGAGCCAGCCTGCGAGGTGCAGCAGGTTCAAGGCTGAGACACGGGGGCAGCTGCCCCCGCCCCGGGCTATCAGAGCAGAGGGGACGCAGCAGGTGCAGGCTCCCGCATGACCGCGTTCGCAGGCTGCCATAGTGTGCAGCCGGGAACTCGCCAACCCACCAGCAGCTCTCAGAGCACCAAGAAGCGGCTAAGGCATGGAGAGCTTGAAGGCTTGTGCGAGGGAGATCTGCCTGTCCTTCCTTCAGTACAGCTGTGTGTCCATTTATTCATCCCCCCCACCCAACCATTTATTGTACCTGGTGTGTGCAAGGCACCCTGCGGGTGCACAGGTCAATATGTAATTTGACCCCCAGGTGCTTCTGTTCTGTTTTTAGACACAAGAAAATAGTACAGTGTGAGCCAGGGAAGGCCAGTATGGTGTTGAATACACATGGGAGGGACACATAATCTCCATACTTGGAGACTCCGAGCAGGCTTCCTGGAGGAAGCAACATTTCACTGAATGTCTGAAGGATGAAGTGAAGCCAGCCAGATATGGTGGAGATAGTTAGGTGTCTTTCAAAATGCACACACACAGGGCACCTGGGTGGCTCAGTTGGTTAAACGACTGCCTTCGGCTCAGGTCATGATTCTGGAGATCCGGGATCGAGCCCCACATTGGGCTCCCTGCTTGATGGGAAGCCTGCTTCTCCCTCTCTCACGCCCCCTGCTTGTGTTCCCTCTCTAGCTATATTTCTATCAAATAAATAAATAAAATCTTTAAAAAAAATTACACACACACACACACACACACACACACACACACCCTTGGATGGTGTACAGCTGCCACTGGAAAAGGGCAACAACTTCCAGCCCACCCTCCCCTCACTGGCAAGTGATGAGAGCTCGCTGGTGGAATGCCGGTGGAAGGCGCGCATGCCGTCGCCCAGCGAAGGCTTTTAAGGAGCAGATGTATCTTCTCCATCTTCTCTAGCTTCTCCTCCCCCATCTGGACACAGATGCTGACGGGATGGCAGAGCCACAGATAGAAGGAGGCTGGATCCCGAAGTCTGCGGGGAGGAGAGCCGCCCGCGTGGCGGGAGCATTTGCTCTGAACTGTCCTAAGAACAGTAAATAAACTTCTGTTACCTGAAGCCTTGGGTGTTTGGAGTTCATCTGTTCTAGCCATAGGTGCTCATTAAAGGGAAATAAAGAATCCACCCCATGAAGAGAGAGAAAAGGGAGAAGAGCATTTCAGAGGGAGCCTCCAGCGAAAGGAGAGCGAGGGGGCAGGTGAGGTGGGGGGGGGAGGCGGCAGGGGGCGGGTGGGGTAGATTGAGGTCCCATCAGTCTTGCCAAGCAGTTGCAACTGGCTCCTAGGAACCCCAGCCTAGCCGAGCCAGACAGCCCCAGGGGTCCCCATCTGTGCCCTGAGGCTCAGAGAGGATGGGTAGCTTGCTGGAGCCCATCTAATCAGTGAACACAGAGCTGGACTTGAGCCTCGGTCTTGCTGCCTCCCTCGCCCTAAGCATTCAGCCCCACGCTTCCAACACAATGTTCCAACAGAGGCACTCAGACATTCATCTCCCAGGAACTCCATGGGAGTTGCCTGTGTGGACTCTTTCTCTGGTTTTCTGGGACTGACTCCAACTGTGAGTCCTCTCTCCTGTCACTAGGGTCTGATCAACACATAGAACGTCACTCCGTCTTGACTGGGGCCCTGCATTCCTACGCTAACCAAATGAGTGTCCTGCCTGGCCTGGCCAGGCCCACGGGCTTGGGGGGACCCCAAAGAAGCCCATCACCCATGAGTGATGTGGACCACCCTTGGTCTGATCCACAAGCAGGACACAGGAGAGAGCAGAGGCTGCTCAGACTTACTTGCTCTTCTCTGCACCCCCTGGGCTGAGTGAGTGACTTGGCAGGGTTTCAGATAACACCCAGCTCCCCGATCTGTGCATGCCCAGAAGAGCTAGAAGCAAGCATCCCCCTGCTCCCCTGGGCCCCCCTTAGCTGGCAGGCCCTCATAAGCCCACTAGGCAGTGCTATTGGATGTGGCCAGGAAAGGCTAGGGGTTTAGCTCTCATCAAGCCAACATCTTCTATTTCTCTGCTACCCCTCCCCAACAGATCTGTTTCAGAAACTGGAATGTTCTGGATCACTTTGGTCCAAGGCCTTCCTTGGTTTTATGAAGTTGTCTCTGGTGCTTCTACAGAGAATGAGGGTGCGGCGCAGGGGCAGGGGCAGACCTTCTGGTACCCTGCCCATCTGTTTTCCTATCCTCTTTCCCTCTCTTATCATGCTTAGCTCTCTCCAGTAGGTAGCATTAGAATACAGAATTTTACTACCAAAACAAGTATGAAAACAACTGCTCAAGTCCAGTCCTATCATTTTCTAGATGAAGACTCTGAAGCTCAGAAAGGGGCAATACAATTTTTGAAAACATGTGCACATAAGTTACAGCAAAAGGTCTGCTTGTCTACTTGTGTTTGTGTCATCATCCTTCCAACTATCCATCCAACTATCCATCCAATTACCTATCCAACTATCCAACCATCTCTCCATGCACCCACACATCCATCCACCTATCCACCTATCCATTTATCCATCCATCCATCCATCCATCCATCCAGTCAACAGGTACCAAAAGCTCAGGAGGCTCTAGCCTTCTTGCCTTGTATTGTGTGTAATTCCTTCTAAAATTCTTGGTCTTCATAGCACCATAGAACACAAAGAACCTGGCTTCTGCATAGATCTGGGCTCAAGTTCTTTTTCTGACTCCTTCCAGTGATGAGCTTAACTTCAGTTTCCTCAAATGCAAGATGCAATCAGCATTTTCTACCTACAAATCCTGTGGGGATTTCATGAAGTGATGCGTACAACCACTGATTGAGTGCCTTGAACACAGTAGGGCCTCAATATCTGCTTGACGTCTGAGAGTCCTCTGAGTGCTCTGTGCTTGGGGGAGAGCGGGGAGCCCTGGCCTCTCAGAAGTGCTCAGGGCCTCCAGGGAAGGAAATCTCTCTGATATCCTTACAGAAAGCCTGGTCGTTTCTCAGCCATGACCTAATTTTGGTCTGGCCAGAGTTGATGTCTTCCTTTTCCCCTCATTGTCTTGGAGACCTCAAGTGAACTTGCTCAAGACAGTTTCTGCAGGATGATACATTCTCCCAGCCGGGCATGGCGTGAGCATCTCCGTCCCCCCACCCCACCCCCTGCCACACATTCTTGCCCACTATCCTGCCTGTAGCTCACTTCCTGGCCACCCCATTAGTTGTCACCTCCTGAGAGAGACCATTTCTGACCCCCTCTCTCTCCCTTTGCTCTTATTTTTCATCCCACTGCTGGAAATTATATGATGTATCTATCATTCCCTTTATAGTCTGTCTCCTCCGGGCAGGATATAAGCTCCGTTATTTTGTTCGTTGCTGCTTCCCTAGCTGTCACCTCTTTCGTACTTTCAGAGATTTGTTGAATGAATGAACTGGTGACAAAATGGGAAATCCTAAATTCCCCTACCCTGCAACCACCCACTCCTAGGTCACAAGTGTCTATGGGATGATAGGAGGTGAGGTCCTGGACAGAGCGTTAGAACATCCCCCAAAGGGGGAGGTGTAAAGTTAAAAATCCCCTGGCTGTGTGTGAGGGGCTGCGTATGGATCCCACCTGCCCCCCAAGAGCAGGCAGGGGTGTGACTGCACAATGGAAGCTTGAGAGGCCAGGCTTGGAAGTCATAGGGACCTCTATCACTTTCTAGAAATCAGCTGATCACTCTTTGAACCTCAATTTCTTTTGTGTAATGGGCTGACGATTCCTGCTTCATAAGGTTGATAACAAACCTACCCTTTTTGGTATTTGGGTGCCGGTGGGGAGTGGTAGGGACTTAAGCAAGTGACAGAACTTCTTGATGTCTCCATTTCCTCATTTGTAAGATTTGTGAGGCTTTTATGAATTAATGCATGTAAAACAGTTGGGTCCATGCCCGGCCCTCATAATGCTCAATATTCTTATTTTTATGATTATTCTTTAAAAATCAAGGTATATTTCATGGACAGTGAAATAAAAGTATAGATCACTTTAATGTATGTTTTGTTTCTCTTGGGCACCTAGTAAAGCAATTGCTGCATCATAAAGTGTCTGTGTAATTTTAATTATTGTAACAAATTATTATAAGAACTAATTATAATCCCCTGCTACTTCTTGGTTACTTTTTGGCCCAGCACAGGCTCTGCCTCTGTAACTGTTCCCTGTACCCTTGAGATAAAATGTATATTCTGCTACCACTAAGAGAAGAGTGCTAATTTCCTCACAATAATTACCGTTTTCCCTATTTCTTCCTCCAGCTCTGTCAGTTTCTGAAGCTCTGTCTCTAGGGGATACTCGTGTAGGGTTATTCTGTCTTTTTGATAATTGGCCATTTCATTAAGAAATGTCCCTGCTAATATTTCCTGTATGCCGTAGATGTGTCTTATGTTCTACTTTGTCAGATCTGAACACAGTCAGCTTTCTTCTGCTTCATGTTTGTGTAGTGTATCGTTCCTCTGCTTCTTACACATTATTTGTCTTTACACTTCAGATAGGTTTCTTTCGGACAGAATTCAGTGGATCTTGCCTTTTCCATGCATTCTGACAACTTCTGCTTCTAATGAAGCATGGGGTCCATTGAATGTGATTACAACGCTCGGTAAGTCGAATTTAATTCTCTCATCTTACTATTTGTCTTCTCTTTGTGATCATGTTCTTTGGGGGAGATTCCATTTTATCTCTTCTACTGGTCTTCAAGCTATAGGTTTTTGTTTTATTCCTTTTTAAGGGCATCTCCAGGGATTAAAACGTGCATCCTTAATTATCACAGGCTACCTTGAGTTGATGTTATGCATTTTCAAGTATAATGTAAGGTTTTAAAGCCTAATACTTCCATTTCACCCTCTTTCAATGCATCGTGTTCTTGTCAAACATTTCACTGCCATATATCATTACCCTACACCATGTAGTTATTTTCTCTTTAACAGCTCTACTGAGGTTCATTTACACAGCATAAAATCCCGCCATATAAAGTGTCCATTTCAATAGCTTTCAGGAAATCTGTGGAGTTGTTCGACCATTGCCACGAGAGAATTTTAGAAAATTTCCATCACTCCAGAAAGATCCCACGTGCCCATTTTAGTCACTCATTGGCGCCCTCCCTCCCGGCTTAGGCAACCGCTCATGAAGTTTATGCATCTACAGTTTTGTCTTTTCTGGACATTTCACATAAATGGAATCATTCAGTGTGTGGTGTGCTGCATCTGACTTCTTTCACTTAGTATCCTGTTTCTGAGGTTCATCCACATGGCAGCTTGTGTCCAAAATTTGTTCCTTTTTATCGCCAAGTAATAGTGCCATGTACGGGTATAGCACAGTTGTTGTTTTCCATTCATCCATTGACGGGCACCTGGATTAATTCTACTTTTGGCACACTTTGAACAATGTTTCTAAGAACACTTCTGTAAAAATCTTTGTGCAGACAAGTGTTTCCCTGCTTTCTGGTACTATCTTAGGCATCGAGTTGCAGGTTGCCCTAACTGGGACGGGTGCAGGATTAGCATCTAGTGGGTGAGTCCAGAGTGGTTGCTAAATGTCCCACACTTCAGTGGGCAGCTCCCCACAACTGAGAATCCTTGTGCTCCCAATGTAGTGTTGGGGAAAAGGTCGTGAGAGCTCCTGTCCTTATTTGCAGATTCCAATCTCGGAGCTTTTGTTTCATCTGTCCTTTAAGAGTTTCCCATTAAGTGGAGAGAGGAGGCTCTGTCACCGTTATTGGTCAAATGGCAACTTACAGACTGAGGAAAGCACCATGAGACCCTGTACTTGATGATCCTATGGTGCCCCTGTAGCTGGAGACATGTGAATAAGGCTCAAGGAGGCCTGTCCTCATTTGGGGTTGGAGCTCCATCTCTGCCTTGGCTCGCTCTAAGAAGCCTCTTCTCTTTCTTGGAGACCTAATCCAGGTGAGTCCTGGGAATAGAGGCAAGGAAGAAATGGACACATCTTGCTAGGCTCCTAGGGTGGAGACAAGGGGCAGGGGGATGTCCTGGGAGAGGAAAGGGTAATTGGGGAAAGTGTCAAAGAAGCAGTTGAACAGTTCCCACGTCTTCTCCCAAGTTCCATGCTATGGGTGACTGTCCCTCCCCACTCAACACAAGACTCCATGTTTATTCCCTGGTGACTATGAGGCAGGAGTGCCTTCCCTGGAGGGCTCCAAGCACCGGGGAGGCTGGGACACCATCCTGAAAATAGGGGGCTAAGTGAGTTTATCATCAGGAACATTAGCAGCCAGATTTCTGTTCTCCAGATGGGAGAATGCAAGAGTCTCCTCTGGGGAGTTTGCAGATCAAGTGGAAAGACCTCTGGGTACCAACATCCAATATCCACTCCCCCACCTCCCCAGATGCTTAACACTCCCAGCCACTGTGGTGTCAGCTCTTCATCAAGAGCAGACAATGAAGGATCATGAGACATTACTAAAAGCCTCTAATGTGAACTCAGAGACCTAAACAGACACAAAGACCAAAGAAATCAGATTGGAAAAGATAACATTCTTGGAGAAAAATCATTTAAAAAATCATAATTAAAACAAAACCCACTAAATCCAAAGAGAGAGAACAGAAGATAATGTATCCCTGAAAAAAAGAACATGAAGCCGTAAGAAGGGAACACAGAGAACAATAAGAGGTCTTGGGAGAAAAAATACGATAGTAGAAATATGAAACGGCATGGAAGATTTGGGAGAGAACATTGAGGAAATTGCTCAAGGATATGGAACAAAATAAATCACTGAGAACAGGAGATGAAGGATAAGAAGTTTAGAGAACTGGAGCTCTAATACTCACATAATAGGTGTTCTAGAAAAAAAAGAAAACAGTGGTGAGAGAGGGGGACAATATCAATAAAATAGTGGTAGGAAATTCCCTGAATGTTGAAAGACATGAATCTCAAGATCAAAAAGACCCAAAGTGCTTAGCACAGTGCCTGAAGCCAGGTTTCCATCAGGAGGAATCGGGGAGATTTCAGGACACGGCAGCACTGAGAAGAGTCGATGAACTTCCAGAGATGTCAAAATGCCAGAGTGGCTTTCAACTTTTCAACACAGCTTGGGAAGTCAGAAGACAAAGGAGCTCTCCATGCATGATTCTGAAAGAAAAGTATCTCTAACCTAAAGCTCTACATTAAAAGTAAAGATATCCTTGACGCGTGAGGTCTCAAGAAATGTACCTCCCATCTCCTCCTTCTCTGGAAACTGACTGAAGCCATGGCCATGGCAATGGGGAATGATGGAGGAGCAGGAAGATGTGGAATCTGGGAAATAGGCAATCTGGCTCGGGAGACAGGCGAAGGGATCCTCACAGGTGGGAGCGGAAGAGCCCAGAATGGCCACCACAGAGGGCACCAAGTTCAGTTTGGAAATGCCAGAAGGTTCTGGAGAGACTGCTTTCAAGATGATGAAATTGACAGAAAGTCAGGTGTGAATAACAGTACATGGAAAGCTTTCAACAATTGGTAAAGTGTTTGAGGTTTAAAGATATTTTATTTATTTATTTATTTGACAGAGAGAAAGAGAGCGAGTGAGCAAGAGAGAGAGAGAAAGAGAGAGAGAGAGAGAACACAAGCAGAGGAAGTGGCAGGCAGAGGGAGAGGGAGAAGCAGGCATGATGCTGAGCAGGATGCCCAATGTGAGGCTCAATCCCAGGACCCTGGGATCACGACCCGAGCTGAAGGTAGGTACTTAACCGACTGAGCTACCCAGGCGTCCTAAAGTGTTTGAGGTTAAAAAAAAATAGTGGGGTGCCTGAGTAGCTCACTCAGTTAAACATCTGACGCTCGACTTCGGATCAGGTCATGATCTCAGGTTCGCAAGATCGAGCCACATGTAGGGCTCAGCACTGGGCCTGGAGCCTGCTTAAGATTCTCTCTCTCCCTCTCCCTCTGCCCCTCTTCTCCTTAAAAAATAGATATACATTACCGATCAGTGCATAGAAAAACCAAGAAAATGAAGAAATCACAACAATTGTAGCACTGAGTACCAATCTCACCAAAATGATGACCTGGCTACTTGAAGAGGATGGGAGGGGTGGAAGGGTGTGGGGATGGGGCAGGGAACAGAGACTTAAAACTGCGTTCCCTATAGCAGGGAAGCAAGGGGTAATGCCTAACACTGAAGAAGATGCACAGCCACACGCGGCCGCAGAGCAGCCACGGGGAGTTGCGTGCACAGTGGCCCTGAGGGATTCGAAAGGGGCTGCTTCTGAGAAGGTGGCAGCGCAGTTTGTCTTAACTCACTTCCTAAGCCAGCAGACTCCCTCAACCGGGAGCGGGGTTGACTGACACAAATTGGAACCGAAAAACAATACAGTTAGAAGACGCGTACACACTGGTGACATCTGAGTGAAGTCTGCCTCTGGGTTACTAATATTGTGCCGATAGCCATTCCCCGATTTCCATCGTGTCCCCTGGCTACTTTACATATTACCATCAGCAGAAGCTGGGTGAGGGGGGTCTGGGAACTCAGCACTATTTGCATGCGTCTTAAACAATTTCTGGTGAAAAAGTGCTGGAAATAACAACAGCAGCAGAGAACACTTACAGCAGGCAAAGATGCGGTCCCCAAAGCCACGCCAACAGAGGAAGGACCCTCAGGGCCATCTCTACCTGAGTCCAGGTGGTAGACCTAGGGTCCCAGGCCCGCAGCCTGTCTCTGAGAGGAAGCAGGGTGCTTGCAAGAGGGACGACCGTGGGAGCCTGGGCCGGAGCCTGGGGAGAAACCCACCTGACCACTTAGTGAGGAGGCAAGGACTGACATGTTCTCTCTCCTCCAGCAGTTTTCAGGGGAGCCGTGGAAGAGAAAACAAAATTAAAGCATAAGCACGCTGCTGACACTGTCCTTTTGAAAGGAAATGAATGCCTGCCAGTCCCTGCTGAGGACAATGAGCCACCATCATGGAGCCTGGCAGCCCCCTCTGGCAAGGGTGCCCCTCTCCCGGTTCCACCGGCATTCTCCAGGGAAGTTGGGGCTCTGTAGCTGGGGTGGTGGGAAAGCCAGGGAGGGGGGCACCTCCAGGTCCAGAAGCTGAGTGGTGCCCGCTACCTCGTCTTCTCGTCCAGCCCTTCCGATGCAGAGGCAGAAATAGGGGAAGGAAGCAGAAAGAATTGGATGTGGAGTCAGACCCTTCTGGTTTCAACATTAGGGCAGCCTGACCCCAAATCTGCTTCAGACTGTGGCCTGGGCAAGAACTTTCCCCTTCCTGAGACTCGTTTTCTTCCAGAAGATGGTGTGTGAAGATTGGAAATCACTGTCCCGTCAGCCCCCCACACGTTGCCGTTGACACATGAAGAACGGCGGCCCAGAGCAGTGGAGCAGCTTGTGCAAGATCACACAGCGGGGAGGGGCCGGACCAGGCTGGGAACACCGCCAGTGTGGGTCTGAAGTGGGACTCCGCCAAGAAAACAAGCCTTGCCATGGGGATGTGGAGAAAGGGGAACCCTCTTACACTGCTGGTGGGGATGCAAGCTGGTGCGGCTGCTCTGGGAAACCGTACAGAGGCTCCTCAACAGTTACAAAGAGAGCTACCCTGTGACCCAGCAATCACACTCTTGGGTGTTTACCCCAAAGATACAGATGCAGTGATCCAAAGGGGCACCTGCACCCCAATGTTTATAGCAGCAATGTCCACACTAGCCAAACTATGGGAAGAGCCTAGACGTCCATCAACAGATGAATGGATAAAGAAGATGTGGTGTACATACAACGGAATGCTCCTCAGCCATCAACAAATGAAATCTTGCCTTTTGCAACGACATGGATGGAACTAGAGGGTATTATGCTGAGCGAAATAAGTCAATCAGAGAAAGATAATTATCATATAATCTCACTCATATGTGGAATTTAAGAAGCAAAACAGAGGAACATGGGAAGGGAGGGAAAAATAAAACGAGACAAAATCCAAGAGGGAAATAAACCATGAGAGACACTTCATCATAGGAGACAAACAGGGTTGCTGGAGGGGAGGGAAGTGGGGAGATGGGGTGGCTGGGTGATGGGCATTAAGGGGGGCACGTGATGTAATGAGCACTGGTGTTATATAAAAATCACTGAACTCTACCTCTGAAACTAATAATAAACTATGTGTTAATTTATTAAATTAAATTTAATTTAATTTTTAAAAAAAGCCTTTCCAGCTTTTACCATAGTCCCATGGGGGTGTGATGGGGCAATCCTGGATCCTCTCTGAGCACCGACCACACACCGGGCCAACCCGTCGAGGCGGGAACCGAGGGAGCAGGGATGGGTGAAGCCGCTGTTCCGGCGGGGAGACAGCCATCAGCATGAACGCAAGAGAGGTCAGATGTGAGAAAGCCACCGACAGGCATGTGGAGCACTTTGTGAATTAGGGGGACCCCAGTGAATCCCTGAGTAGGAGGGGTTGATGGGTGCTGGAGGGGCGGGGGGACCCCTGGGGTCTGGATTCCGGTCCGGACTCACTCCTGCAATCACTGGGAGGGAGAAGGGCAGTCGTGGGGATGAGCCCAGTGCCGGTCTCTGGCTGAGCGAGCTGGAGTTCTCTGCTGTTGGCTGAATGTTTGTGTCCCCCTAAAGTGTATGTATTGACAACAGGTGCGGGCCTCCAGAGGTGATGAAGTCATGAGAGTGGAGAGGCTATCAATTTGTGCCCTTATAAAGAGGTCCTGGAAAGACCCCCAGCCTGTCTACCAGATGAGGGCACAGCGAGACATGGGGCGTCGGCCACTGGAAGGCAGCCCCCCCGAGAACCTGACCCTTCTGGCGCCTGACTTCGGACTCCCAGCCTCCAGCACCGTGGGGGAAGCATCGTGTGTTGTTTGCAAGCCACCCGTTTTGAAGCTGCTTGTTACAGCACTCTGAGCAGACCAAGACAGCTATAGAGGTCATGGAACTAAGTCCTCCTTCTTCCCAGACCCCCGACAGGATGGCAGGGGCCTGGGGGACAGTTCCTGAGATGTCAATGGATATTTGGCCCATGGGGTGCCTCCTTCCACTCGTGGATTTCTGGCCTGGTGAGGGGCCTTGGACTAAGAATGTGGCCTCCCTCCTGCTGCTCACTCACTGTGTGACCCAAGGTGAGACCCTGCCCCTCTCTGAGCCCAGTCTCCTCCTCTGCACCATTTGGAGGTTGGGCTTCGTGAAGTCTAAGACACAGCTCTAGTTTTAATGTTTGGGCATCTTCCTGTCCTCAAGCCTTTGCAGAAACACCCACTTACTGAACAAGCATGAGATGCTTGCTATAGGTCTGCATTGAGTTATAATGAAGAACAACACAGATATGGCTCCTAATGTCAGGGAGCTATAGAGGAACACAGAGATGAAGCTGATGATGACCGAAGGGCTGTTCAGATATGTCTGTGTAGGAGGAAAGAAGGGCACTTTCCTGTCGGTGGAGTTGATGAGGCTGGGTCACTGTGGGCTATGGTTACAGATCAGGTCAGCCCAAGGAGGAAGGCCTAGGAGGTGGGTCGGTAGGTACCCATATGGGTCTGAAGACAGGGCAGTGCTTGTCTCCTAGGCCCCCAAAACCAAGAGCAGGGGCTGGAGGAGGTGACCCCGTAGGCTTTCCTCCTGCCCAGTGAGGTTCCAAGGAGGACAGAAAGTGACTTCTCATCACTGTTTTAGACATTGGGCACTAAGAAAATGGCTGAGTGACCAGTGTCTCAGTCTGTCTGAGCCCTGTTTACCAAGTTGGTAGAGCAAGGCTGATGAAATGTTGCTGGTGGGCTGGTTGGGCTGCATGGGCTGGTTGGAAAAAGTAAGTGAGATAATACACTGGAATCAGCTGGCGCTCTGTGTTTGTTAAGTAGCAGCAAAGCGGCAAGGCCACCGTCGCTAGTTGAAGGCCAGCCTCCCTGCCACGGCCGGCCAAGTCAGCCTGGCTGCTCTACTGCTTCTCCAATATACCAAACACGGCCCAACCCCAGGACCTTTGCACTTGCTGTTCTTCCTACCTATGGCACTACTCCCCCCATCTATATCTGGGAAACCCCTACTTATTTTTCAAGCTTCAGCTAAAGCAGCACTTTTTCATAGAAATAGCCCCTGGGCTGGATTAGCCTCTATTAGTTCTTGGTACATCCCGTTTGTCTCCTTCAAATCACATATTTATTCTTTCATTATGTGTTTAATGTCTCACAAAACTAGACGCTGTGAAATAACGCGGATGCTCTTCTTTGTTCATAAGACGTGTAGCATGCGCCTGGTACATTGCAATAAATGGTGCTTAATAAACAGTTTGTAATTGAAGGATTTTATGAATGAAGGAATGAATATCTATATTTCATCCCACTTCTTGCTTTCCCTGGGACAAGGGCTTTGTTTGGGTCGCCCTCGGGAACACTTTGGCTTTACCCAAGAAACATCTGCAGAGACGCCAGCACTCCAGACCTCTACTCCGATCCCTGTGGGAATGTCCCTGTGAATTCAGGGATGTCACTTCAAACTCTGGGGTTCGTGGGACCCCCATCTGTAAAATAAGGAAAGAAGAGCCCTCCTCTATTCCACGGAGGCTGAGGAGAGGAGGAACAATTCACACCCACCCAGCGCTGAGGCCTCTGGATGGGGCGGCTGGCTGCGGACTCCAGCGTGGGGCCCCACACCGGGACCAAGAAGCCTCATGTCTGAAAATCAGAATCCAAGGGAATGTCTGCTCTTTGTCCCCATGGGCGTCCTCAGTAGAAGAGAAGGACTTGGAGTAGGAGGCAGTGCAGGGGATCGTGGGCTCTGATGACGGGTGAGACACTAGGGAAGTCCTGGCAGAAGTTGAGTGCATTTTGCAAGTAGAATAAGCCTTACGGTCAAAGGCGGTGTGTGTGGGGGGGGCACTGTGGCAGATTAAACTTGAAAGTTTCTAGCCCGTCCCATCAAGAACTAGAGATGAATTCGCCACCCCTGAATCAGGCGAATGTGGCAGAAGTGACGTCTGGCTTCCCAAGAGGCTGTGCAGCCTCCACTTTTGGGGTGTCACCAAGGGAAGCCAGAGCTAGCCCACCGGAGGGGCCGCATGGAGGGCAACTGAGGCACCCACCTGAAAGCCCTGGCCAATGGCCAGACACGTAGGGAGGCCGTCGGGCACCAGCCAGCCTCCCAGCAACCTGTCGGCTGACCTTTCTTCTTGTCTAAAATCCGTCCCACGGGGAACAGTGAGGGGGAGCCCTCCCAGCTGAATTTGCTCCAATCACCAAACCCTAAATCGGGAGTAATCAGTGGCTGTTGTTTTAAGCCCCTGACTTTGGGGTGGCTTTTGTTCACAGCAAGAGAAAAATGATACAATTTTCTGTCTGACTGGATCCCTGACCAGACTTTTCTACTTCTTCCTGTCTTCTGATTGTGCAGGACAAAGTATTAAAAGCAGGCAGCAGCCTCAGAACTAAAAATAGAACTAAAAGCCCTACTCTTCCTACGTACTGGCTATGTGACGATAGGCACAGATAGATAACCTCTCTGAACTCCACTGTCTTCCATCAGTACGACACGGCTAGGCTACTGATTTGCACAGGGGGGGCGGTTCTTGTGGGATGTTGAGAGGTTGAAATGAGACAGTAGTAATATTCCGTGCCTGACACATAGCGAGTGTTCAATACATTTATTAAACTCCCAATAAATAGTCAGTAAACACTTCCTGGATATGGCCCTGAACCTGGAGTTCTGGGGCTGCCTTAGCCCAGCAAGGGCGCTGACCTCCCAGAGCTTCCGTGCCCGCAGGGGAAGAAGACAGAGAGACGTCAGCAACGACATAGTAGCAGCTGGTCATGCAAGCTCCGGAGTGCGAGGTGACAGGAAGCCGCTGAGGTGTGACACAGAGGGAGGAGGGCAGGCCTCCCTGGGGCCGGGGGAGGTGACCTCCAAGAGGAGACCTGTATGCCAAGGACCCAGCCCCTGGCAGTCAGGAGAAGGGCTGTTCTGCAAGAGGGCACAGCTCCTGCAGAGGCTTGCGGGGGACAGGGGGAGGGGGGTGAAGCTCAGAATCACAGAGGCTCTGGGAGCTGCAGGAGGAGTCTGCGCCCACCCGCTCTGTCTTGAGGGATGGTGCTGCTGACATCAGCCCTGGTTCCAGGCCTGAGCAGAGCCGATGTTCCTTTTCCTGCTGGACGAGTGGTCGATGAGCGAGGAGCTCAGGCATAAGCTCTTCCTATTGTACTCCCTGTGGATAAGCAGAGAAGCTCCCAAGGTCTCAGATCCTCTAGCCCTGGCTAGCGTGGGGGGTGCTGAGAATGCTTGTTGAGCACCGGAGGGGACAGTCACTTCCTCTTCCCCTGCCCCTTCCCTGAGCCCCAGCTGCTAGGGAGGCCACAAGGGTGTGTGGGCTAGTGCACACATGCACACACGGACAGCCCACAGGGGCCCCGGCGGCTGTGAGCCAGGCTTTGTGGTCCCAGCCCACGTCAGAGCCCGGGCCCCAGGATGCAGCTGCCCCCCGCTCCCGCGGCCCTGTAGGAGGAAGCACCTCCGCCATGAGGGTGGGGAGCGGACGAGAAGTGTCCCTCCTGAGCTCCACAAGCAGCGAGTGCTTGTGTGGCCCCGGGGCCTGAGAGCTGTACCCGCAGGCAACAGCTGAGCTCATGTGCCACAGAGGTGGGATGGCCTGCTGCAGAGACTGGGGGTTTGAGAGCCAGATTTCGCCCTCCATGTGGATATGCGTGTGTCTGCATGTGTTCGTGAGAACACTTGCACATGCGCACACACACACACACACACACACACACACACACACACTTCACACCTGGTGAAGACACCTTTGATGTGTGAAGACACATCACGTGTTCTGTTAGGACTGAGGCAGAGGAAACACAGACACGCAGATGTGCGAGGCACACACGGGCACGTACTAGGTAGCAGGACACTCTCTCCTATGAGGGGGCGACACACAATCATGCAGGTGGACACAACAAGCTGCACACACGAGCACATCCAACAGATGCTCCTACAGCAAACACGGAGCTCAGACACGGCCGCCGACGCCACTGCCCTCACTGCCCGCATCACGGGACCGAGAAGAGAAGGACCTGCTCCCCGGCGGGCCGCTACCCGGCTGCGGAGGCAGCAGGCTAATTAAGCCTTCACAGGAGGCTGGCATTTTCCTGGCATCTCTGTGACAGCTGGTCCTGGTGGCCTTTGTAATGGGCCCCAGGGGGCACTGGGCACAGCCTCTCTCTCCCTCCTCCTTCGCTAGACCCTGGACCGACTCCCTATCTCATTGTCCTAAAGAATCCTTCTTAGGCTGATGGCCCACTCCTGTGGGTGCCAGGATGGAACTCTTTCAGGAATTTGAGGCCAGGACCAACAGAGTTTCCCAGGGAATTCCCAGCTCCCTGATTTGAGGACCCTTGACTTACAGCGGCCATGGACATGAGTGGTGAATGCCTCCTGCTGCTTTCCGCCTAAGCCACGGGCTAACCTCAGTCCTTCTGGCCAGAGGGAAACTCGGTTTCCCCTACTCGCCATCCTGGGCTTCCGTCCTCAGCTGTTCCCTACACACATGGACCTCTCTGCCGCTGTGACCTTCTTGATCTTCCAGCATAGCAAACTGGTGCCTGCCCCAGGGCCTCTGTACCTACTCTGTGCTCAGTCTGAAACATCCCCCACCCCACCCAGGTCTCTGCCTGGCAAACTCCTTCTCCCACTACAGACCTCAGTCCACATGTCACCTCCTCAAAGAGGCCCATCCTGATCTACCTAGTTAAAATATCTCCTCTTCCGTCTTCTAACTCAGTGGTTCTCAATCCCGACCATTTGTTAGAATCGCTTGGGGAGCTTTAAAAAAAAATCATTCACTATCAGGTCCTGTATAGGCTATTAAGTAAGAACCTTTGTGGGTTTCTGGGTGCTGGTGTCTTAAAAAATTCCCCACGTTCTAATGCACTTGGGACTGAGAATTCTTGGCCTGGAGACTACAGTTTAGTAAGGTGAAAGGCTGAGTTTGCAGCCTCTCCTGCCCTCCTTGTTGCTGCTCTCCATCGGGCACCTGCTGTATACCAGGCCCACGGCTGATGTGCACGATAACTCAGCACAGACTTGGAGAGCGCATCCTCGGCAGAGTCCTCTTCGAAGGGTCTTGCGTGGGACGGCACATTTCTCCAACAGCTCCATGATGTAGGGACTATTTAATCATCCGCGTTTTACAGGTAAGAAAACTGAGGCACACAGAGAGAAAGTAACTTACCCAAAGTAACGCAGTGGGAACGTGGTGGGAGCGAGAACATCTGGCCAGTGGCAGGGTTCCAGAACTGCACTCTTCGCCCTGACGTGCTTATATGTAGCTGCCATTGTTTTGTTCCGTCCTCGAACCACTTTGTGACCTGACAGCTTAAAGATAAGGAAACGATGGCTCAGAGAGGCAGGAGATTGACCAAGGTCACGCAAGCCCGGGTCAGTGTGAGCGTGGAGTATGGGGTACAGGCCCCAAGGTGGGGACCCCTTCCCGAGCCCTCACAGCCTCCCTCCCTCGCCTCCCAGAAACCAGCCTTGGGGCAGCCAGGGGCCCAGGAGGCTGGAACCTGCTCGGCTCAGCCCACTTGCTGCCCACTTGCTGCCTGGGAATCCACTTCACTTAAGAGTAAGACCCGACATGTACTTGGGGGGGGTGCTGTTCTAAGTGTTTGATGGATGCTGACTTACGTGACCCTCGAAGAGACCCTCATTTTCAGCAGAAGAAACAGATGCGCAGAGAGTTAAGTGACTTGCCCAAGGTCCCAGGGCTGACCGGCGTGGAGCTGAGACGGGAATCAGGCAGGCTGCTTCCAGCCTCTGGGCTCTCAACCACACTCCCCTTTGGCTTCCTTGCCTATGTAAGCTGCTGGCAACTCACTCTTCTCCTCTGTGAAATGGGTACTAGTGGTGCCCATGGAAAATCGGAAGAGCAGATAAGAACACGACAGCGTGGCGAGGCCCTGGGGCGGGGACCCTGCACGGGCACACAACAGGAAAGGTCGCTGTGCGGGGTAGACAGAGTCCCTCCCCCGCGGTGATGAGCCAGAGTCTTGTCCACAGTGGGAGCCGAACTCACCCGGACCGTGGACGCCGACGGTGACGTTTGGGGGCCTCCAACCTGCTGTTCCCCCAGGGAGGTATAGGGCCTCAGCAGCCCCTGGGGGCCCTGAGCTCAGTGTGGCCACCTTCAGGTACCTGGAAACCCCCAGTGTGCGTCACTTTTGACCCGCCTTACACAGGCAATTGCTGCCTCGAGTGGTGGGGTTCTCTGGGGTGAGATTTAGAGCAGAGCAGGAAACAGCCGGCGGCAATGGAGATGGAAGGAGAAGGGGCTGGGGGGCCGGGGGGCCGGGGGGCCAGGGGACCAGGGGAAGGAGGCCTCCAAAGAGGAAAGCTGTATCCTCGGGTGAGCTTGTAACCTGGGTTTTCCGGTCCAGGCCTCATTTGAGGTAGTTAGCCCTGCCGCTCCCCACAAGCACGCCCTAGAAAGGCCAGCTACGTTTCCCACGAGGATGTGAAAATAGGTCCCTGGAACGGGCAGTCCTGGGATGAAAGGCTTCTTTATGAGTGTCTGTAATGTTCTCCCTGAGTGTGTGAGATCACTGAAATCTGTTAGCATCATCAAAGATGTCCCGGCTGGAGGGTGTGAAGGCAGCCGTTAGAAGGTTCTAGCAATCTCTCCGTCCTGGGACCCTCTTGCACTTTACGAGGTGTGCCGTTCATTCCAGCCCTTCAGGGAGATCTCTAAGGGCACCAACAGCAGCGTGCCGAGTGCCCGGTTAGCCCTGTTATACCCTCTCAGGTTGTCATGGGACTTAGCAAAAATGGGCACCATGTCTCAAATGCACCACATTCTCTCCTGTGCTCCTGCCTTTCTACCCACTGTTTGCCTCCCCGGGATGCTCTTTGTCCCATCAGCCTGGCACATTTCTCCTGCTCCTTCAAGACTCAGCGGAAATATTACATCTTCTGTGAAACCTTCCCCCGTCCCTCTTCCACCCTAAGTCCCACAGAGGCCCTGCTCCCCCAGCTCTGGGTTCTCCTGGAAGAAGCCTTTCTGGAGCTATTTCAGTTCCCTTCCCTCACATCTGCTTGTCAAGATCAACTCTGGGTCCTTCATAAAGCAGCATATGCTCCAGAGAAGCGGTTCTCAAAGTGTGTCCCCGGGCCGGCACTCTCCGCCTCGGCATCTCCTGCGATCTTGCTGGAAATGCAGATTCTCGGCCTCGCTCCAGACCTACTGAACCAGAAACTCTGGAGGGGGCCCAGCAGTCTATCCACAAGCCCCCTAGGCAACTCATGCACGCGATAGTTTGCAAACCACTGCGAGAGGGAGCTAAGGCATGTTCATGAGGGTCTGCTTCTGAGCAAATAAAGTAGCAACTACAGCAAACACTACCCAGAAGACCGTGCATCGGATGCAAGCCAGCCTTCCCCTGCGTCAGTTCTCCAACATGTGGGGAATATACTCATATACCCATTATATGGACGGGGACACGGGGGTTCAGACAGTCACTCCCACGGGATCCAATGTCACGCCAACCACGGTGAGCCACTCTGATGACTCCTGCAGAGAGTACTCCCCTTGTGATTTGAGGGCTTATATTTTTTTAAGATTTTATTTATTTATTTGAAAGAGAGGGAGAGAGAGAGCACAAGCAAGGGGAGCAGCAGGCAGAGGGAGAGGGAGAAGCTGGCTCCCGGCTCCGACAACACAGCTCAATCCCAGGACCCTGAAGGCAGACGCTTAACCGACTGAGGCAGCCAGACACCCCAATTTGGGGGCTTAAAGAGGGAGCAACCACACAGATTCAGGTTCTTCCTAAATTTTCTATTTTCAAAGTATAATTTTAAAAATTAAAAAGCACTTCATAAAAAAAAAAAAAAACAAATTCTGGCTTCCTCGTCCCCATCTCTCATCCCAGCCCTCAGAAGCAACTATGTGGAACATTCTGGTTACTTTTTGGGGTATTTACTTCCATACTTCAAAATATTTGCACCACGTTTCTTCTCTTGATTCATCCGTATTAGACCCGACACCTTGACTTCTTACCAGGGATAAGGACTTTTGCTCCCAGATACCCCCACGGCAGGATGACCCCCCACCTCTTAGAGACCTCCTTTACATCATAAACTTTATGGATTTGCATATTTCTTTCAATAATTTTCCTTCCAGTAGGTAGCAAGGCTTCTCGAGGAAGAGGCCTGTTTCTCTAATTGTCCCGGGGTACAATAAGAACCAGGGGCAGCTCTGCCCCCTCTTCTCATTCTGACATTGCCACCAATATAATTCATCTCCATTTTCAATTAAATCCATATCAGTTTCATAATTGTGATCAAGTAAATATTACTCACTGCTGAACCAAGTAGAGTACTGTAGTTGTATTTCCATTTGTGACCTTTCTGGTTTTCCCTAGAGCTAATAATTGTTGTGGTCTTTGTTTCTAGGCTCCTGTGGTACCCTCTTCAGATAGTTTTCCCACCTTATAGAATGCTCTAGAATTACCTTGAATTCCATTGTTCCATAGCATGTTCTCCCCAAAGATTCCCCAGTTCCTGAGCTCTTATGACTGCATGAGCCACCCCAGCGTCTCCAGTAAATTCATATTATCAACTTAATCCTATTCTGCTTTAAGTGGTTTAAATGAGAAAAAGTTTTCTTTGCCTGTTTTTGGTTTTTCTCTAGAGGCAATTCCAGGACAGGCATAAAAGACCCATGATCATTGAAGATCCAGGCTCTTTCTACCTTGTTGCTTCACTAACCTTAATACAGGGCTTCCAACTCATGGTTTAAGATGGCTGCTTGAGCACCAACCATCATGTCTTCATTCTAGCCATGAGAAAGAAGGCCTCTTTCACTCCATCTGAAGACATTTACTGAAAATTGCACATTCTATCTTTGTTTATACTCCAGGGTTTACAACTTAGTCACACGGCTACACATAGTTAGGAGGGAGGCTGGGAAATATAGTGTTTATTCTGAATGGTTACATGCTCAGCAGAAAAACTGACGTCTGAGTTCAGGGAAGAGAAGGAGAACTGAGAGTAGGAGCAACTGGCAGGCATGGCCATCCTTTTTCTTGCCTAAACATTTGAGCTGACGTTCTAGCCCTCGTACCCTGGCAGAGAGCACATGGCAGCGTCCTCCTGCCTCCCTAGCACCTTCTCCCCTCTCCTCGCGCGCTGGGCATCCCACACTCGTCTCAGGGCCCTCCTGCACACTGTGCTTTCACTGACTGAGATCCCACCCCATCTCCGATGTAACAACTCCTAATCCCCCTCGCCAATTCTCAGATGAGGTGACAGCAGAGATCCCAACCAGGTCAGAACTCACTAGACCGCCCCACAGCCTCTGGATCCTGTCCTTCACAGCATCCACTTTAGCATTAATTAGATGCTAACTTGGGGGATTATGCTCACTTCCTGTCTCCCTTGCTGGACCGTAAGCTACTAGAGGCAGGACCACGCCTGCCCTTCAACCCCAACATACCAAAACACAATAAACCTTCGTGGCATGAACCATACCTATTCCTGGAAAGCCTTCCTCCAGAATCACATGTCTTCACCTCCCTATTCATCCACAACCAACTAAAATCCCCCCTCTTCCAGGAAGCCTCCCTGTGCTCTCTCTGAAACAAGTAGCCCCCCTCCTGAATGCCCCCAGACCTCACTCTTTGCCACGGGGCACTGACTTCGGGAAGATTCCTCTATGAAGCTGTGCGTGGCTAGGAACCCGTGAGGACCTGTAAGTGATTCTTCTGGGTCTCGTGTGTAAATGTGCAGGGACAACCTAGGAGATGCAGGGCTCCTGATGTGGCCTCTGGCTTACCCGTGATGTCTGGCAACAGCCTGACCTTCGCCCACCAGGCTGCAGCTCTGCTCAGGGGAGACTGACTTTGACCCCACAGGCCCCACTCCATGGGCCGTGCTTTCAGGTTCCTTGCGTTCTGTTTTCCAGCTCGAGATCAAAGGAATGGAAGTGCTGGACGCTAGGCTCACAGGGAAAACAAAACAGAACAAATCTCCCAGAGCTGAGGATCTTTTATTAACTCCCCAACTGGCCCCAGAGTTCCCCATAGGAGGAAACATAACACTGTTTGGAAGAAAATATTTTGGCAAGTGCAAGGTAAGAACTTGACTAGGGGCCAAATCCTCAGGGCAGCAGAGGACACCTACCCGGGAGGGAGATTTCCCTGTTCCAGGGGCGTCCAGGACCACAGCAGGGAGAAGCCGCAGAGAAGAGGAGAATTGTAATGATTATTTGTTGATACTCTGATCTGCCCGAACAGCGTGACAAATGGCACACTCTGTGTTCCACCCCTTGTAGCAAGAAAGGTGCTTGGTTACCAAGCAGAACAGAAAGAATAGAAAAAGGGAGAAAGAACTCAAAGGGATTAGAGGTAAAGAGTGGATGGATGAGAACAAAAAAGAAGAGAGAAGGGAGGCATCTGGGGCTGGCTAAGGCCCAGCAGAGAGCCTGCTAGAAGGTGTCTTAGCTGTAGAAAAGGCATGTGGGGCTTCTGGAAAGGAGAGACCCGAAGCAACAGTGGCTAGGACAAGACAGAAATTTCATGACGTAGTTGAACATCATGGTGTTCTGCTGCGTGAGTCTGACACCTTCAGCACGCGATGCTGGCATTGTGACCCTGTGGCCGGCGGGAAAGGGAATGAGGTGGGGGACAGTCCCTTGCCTGAGGGGGCACCCCATAGAAGGTGCGCCTATCACCTCTGCTCACAGCCCATTGCCCAGAGCCTGCTTCACCATCACCCCAGCCTCGAAGGGGCTGGGCAATATGGCTAAATTTCTGGCAGCCATGGGCCCCGTCGAATATTCTGTGACTACGGGAGCAGATGCAATGCTCCTGGAGGGAGCTGCAGATCTCTGCCGCACACGGAGATTAGGGGGCAAATAGGATGGATAGGAAGGCTAGGGAATCCTGGTAGGAGCCCACAGTGGCCATGTGTCACAGGGGACACAGCCCCAGTTGCAGCCAGGGGACAGGCTGGCTGGGGCCTGTCCCCACTGCCGCCGCCGGGAAGGACTGTCCATCCATGCCTGCATTGTAGCATCAGAGTCCAAGGGAAGGGTCCCACTGGCAGAGGCACAGTCACAAGCCTGGGTGTCAATGGCTAAGGGCTTTTGTGGAAGGAAAGGGCCACCTGGTCTACCCACACCACTGGAAGGAGAATTCTTCCCCGTGGAAGATGGGAGTTGGATGCTAGGAAGCATGCCTCTCCCAAAGAGCCAAAAAGAAAAAAGAAAAGAAAAAAAAAAAAAGTCCAGCAGCCATGTAAGGCCAGTTCATCATTCTGAGAGCTACTGCTTGAGATGAGCACTGACCTCCCTGGTCTTCGGGTATCGGGAGTGAACTCTGCCGACCGCCGCTGCAGAACTTTCTCTGAGCGAGGCGTGGTTCGAAGTACTTTACAACTATAGACACTTTTAACTCGTCTTGGCACCAAAACAAACATCCAGGACAGGCGCCTTCATCTCCCCATTTCATAGAGACACCAGGAGGCGGGGAGCGCGCCCCCTGCCGGGAAGCTAATAAGGGGCTTGGAAGATGGAATGTGAGCCCGGGGGCTCAGCTCCGAAGCTACAGTGCGTGGCATTGTCAGCCCAGAGAGAGGCTGCGGGGAGGGGTGTGGGACTGTGTCTGGGATGAGGCTCACTCCACCCCCGCCCCCCCACCCAGGTTTTCCAAACAATTTTCAGCAGAAGATACTGGATTCATGAGTATTTCGTAAATGTGTGTTGCTACCGTTCCTCAGATCTCCAGACAATTTCATGGAAGGATGAGTAGGGAATGTTTCAGAGGTGGCCCCTCCAGGAAGTGGGGGCCGGGAGGAAGAACGTCCCAGCTCCCCACTGGGAAGGAGCAAACATGGAGGAGAAGCTCTGGAACCTCACCAGGCCTCGGAACAAAGGGCAGAAAGCCCATCTCACTCAGGCCAACGGCTGCCAGCTCAGCTCCCCGAACTCGAAAGCAGCCAGCGAGGGGTTCGGCTTCCTGCCGGAACACGCGCACAGCGGCCTGGATGGCAGTCTCCACCACTGCCTAAGACCTGGATTCACAGACGTGAATTTCACACCTGACCCAGTCCTGGCCCCTCGTTCAGGGGTGCTCCAAGCAGGTGACAGTCACAAAGCAGAAAGCTGAGGAAAGGGAAAACAGGCCCGTACAATCCATCACCGTTCTCCCTGTCCCGGATCTAGGTGCACCATCCCTGGACTTCGCTTTGGCTGCTGGGTCCTGGGCCTCACGGAGACCCAGCTGACCTCGAGAGTAAGAGACACAGCCCCAGGGAAGCCCTGCTTCGGGGACATTGCTATAACCTGCTCCAAGAACCCCATGCCCCAGGCCATGGCAGATTGAAGAGCTGGGATGCTGGAGCTGTAGGTCCTCAGGGGTCTGCCGTCCACACCCCCCCACACACGCCCACGTGCAGACACACACACATGTGCACACCTGCCCCCTGGCATCAAGATGTCATGTGACTGAGTCATCACATACCCCATACCCCTTATCATGTCCCCAGGGCTGAGAGGCTCCTACTCTTGTACAAGCAGTAGGAGGAGATTCAAGCTCTCGAAACTCACAGGCCAAGAGAGTTTAGTTATTATTCACATATGTTCCTCATTATTATCTTTATCATTATTGTTGTTCAGCCATCCTTTCTTGGCATTTCTGGTACCGCGATCTTTATCAGGCATCTGCTGCCTTTGACCCTCCCCCCCAACTGTGCGAGGTGGGGAACCCACACCCACCCCACGGACGGAGACATGGAAGGTGGGAAAGATGAGCTGATGGTTATGTGGTTCACAAAGGGAAGAATCTTCTCCATGCTGGCTGGAGAGCGCCTCTGATGGAAGGACGTGATGGCTTGCCCTTTGGGGAACAAAACAGCCATTTCTAAGGTAACCTGGAGGAATAGGTCCTCATGAGGAGGGGGAGTGGGCGGACAGGCCAAGCTATGTCTCCTTGAGGATCCCTTACTTTGATCTGCAGAAGACATCTTGGAGGGATCGCCCTCGGTCCCAGGACCCCAGGGTAAGTAGAGACTGGTTTCCAGCACCCTGCTGCCTGTGGAGGACTCCGTGCCCCCTGCTCGGCGGCGGGAGTGCATCCGGGGAGCTGTGTGTATAGCACGTCTTTACTGACATCTGTAATGGAGGGAACAAGGATGAAGAGCTATCCAGGGCAGCCAGCTAGCTTTGGGGCCAGAGACCCATTTTTTTCTTTCATAAAAATAGGAGCCAAGAGACATGAAGTCTCCGGTTAATGAGTGCTGGGCTCTGGGTCTACAAGGGCCTGTGGAATTGGAGTCAGTTTGTACACCACATAAAGCGAAGTTGGCAAGGTTCTTTTTTTGTGCCGCCTCTCCCCACAGATGGGCAGACTCTTGCTTGCATGCCTTGGGCCAAAATTATAGGGGAGGAAAGAAGCCACAAGGATGCAGAGTAAGTAAGTAGAACAGAAAGAGGAGAAGGAAATGGAAAAGTAGGAGGAGAAGGAGGAGGAGGAGAGGAGGAGGAAGAGGAACGGGAAGGAGAAGAAGGAGGAGGAGGAGAGGAGAAGAAAGAAGAGAAGGAGGAGAAGGAGGAGAAGGAGGAGGAAGAAGAGGAGGAGGAGGAGGAGAAGGAGGAGAGAGAGGAGAAGGAAGAGGAGGATGAGGAGGGGAGAAGGAAGAGGAGGAGGAGAAGGAAAAAGAAGAGGAGGAGGAGAGGTGAAGGAAGAGAAGGAAGAGGAGGAGAAAGAGGGCGAGAAGAAGAAAGAGAAGGGGGATGATGGAGGAGGGGGAAAAAGGAAGAAAAGAAGGAGAAGGAAGACCTTGGGGAAAAGAGAGAGAGAAATAAAGTAAATGAGAGAACGATCCCTTTCTCTAGGTTTCATGAGGCCCGACACCATGTCATTTCGGTGATGTCTGCATCGCCCCGGCCTCCCTCTTGAGCTATTTTAAGTGACTTGTATTCCTCGCAACTAAAGAATCCCTAACCAGCAAAATAGGAGCCAAGCCTGGGCCTGCGATAATGAGGTCTCTGAGGAAACACGAAGCCATCTGTGGCAGAAAGCGACATGAGAGCCAAGGAAATTCTGTGGTAGCTTGTTTAAGGGCCACAGATTCCTCCCATCCCGGCATGTCCTCCCCTCCACAGTATGACCTCGCTGAGTCCCAGTCAGAGGCAGAGCCTGCTTCCCCATCCCCTCAAAGCAAGGCTGTCCTTGAGACAACAGGAACCTGGCTGGAGTGAGGTCATGTGATTTTCGAAACCCAGGCATCAGGAGGCCTTTGGGCTTTTGCCTTTGCCCTCCTGGGACTCTGTGCCGATCCTACCTTTTCCAGAAGCCTGGGCTGGCCTCCTGGAGGATTAGAGAGCCCACAGAGGACCGCAGCACCCAGCCCACAGCCAGTACCACGGCCAGCGGCGGGAGTGAGCGCTCAGGCCCTTCCAGGCCTGCTGAGCCAGGAGGTGCAGCCCAGAGAATCCCTTCAGACAATCAGGACATAGCCTAGATCTTTGTTTTAAACCACTCAGTGGGGGAACAAGTTTTTTTATGCTGGTAAACCGATACTAGTTATAGAGATCAGTACGGATGTCTGGGCTGTTTCCATAACCCACACTGCTCCTGGGACCCCACAGATGGGTAGAGGCCGGGAGGACAGTCACCGAATGATCGGTGGGAGCTGCAACCACAGGGAAGAGATTGCTCCTGGAGCCTGGGGGAAGGGGACATGTTGCATTGTGGCAGAACAACTGGCCAGTCTGTTACCTGCAGATACTTGGAAGATGGAAAATGTACCAAATGATCTTACGGGTGTGGCTAGGGAGATTTCCAAGCCAGTGGACTTCCTTTGCCATGTGTGATAACTATAAGAGGAGATAAATGAGCTTAAGAGAGCTCTGTTCAGTTTGCAAGCAGAATTTAGAGGCAATAGGAAACCACCAGAATATAAAAATGAATAAAAAAAAAAACCAATTACTTTTAATCTTTTTTTTTATTTGAGAAAGAGAGAGAGAAAAAGAGCGCATGAGAAGGGGCAATGGCTAAGGAAGAGACACCATCCCAAAAAGACTCCCTGCTGAGCACAGGGCTTGATGTAGGGCTCTAAACCTTCATCCTGAGATCATGACCTGCGCTGAAATCAATAGTCAGACACTTAACCAACTGAGCCACCCAGGCGCCCTAATAAAACCATTTCTTATCCCTAGTTTCTCCTGGGAAAGGACTCTGAGAGTACAAAATGGCCTCATGGTACAAATAAAACCAAGGATGTAACTGTAAGACCCTTTTTTTTTTAAGTTACATTTATTTATTTGAAAGAGAGAAAGAGAGAGCAGGAAAGGGGCTGATGGAGAGGGACAGAATCTCAAGCAGACTCCCCACTGAGCACAGAACCCCACATGGGGCTGGATCCCACAACCCCAAGATCATGACTTGAGCTGAAATCAAGAGTCAGACACTTAACCGACTGAGCCACCCAGGCGCCCTAATAAGACCTTTATTAAGAAGACCTCAGAATGGTCTAAGGCAGTGCTGGGTAACCTTCTCAGCTGTGGGAAAGTGTTTCTAAGAATCTTACAAGTGCTGAACTATGGCACATCAAAGGTAGAGATCTGTTTCAAAAAGAAGGAAGTGGCTTCTGGGGCCTTGAGGATCCCCAGGTATGATTCGTAAGAAACCCATAACATTAAAGAGAATCGTATTAACCAGCATACCCCTAGTTTGGACTAAAAGGAACTGAAACAGTTCAAAGAGAAAAGAGCCCTGTGAGTTTTATAGACAGGAAGCAGGCCAAGAAAGCTATTTGGTGCAAACAGTTCTTCTGGAAAAGGAGAATCTCTCTGACAGCAGAGCCCGGAGCCCAGGCTTGGAGCCAACAGCTGAAGGAAATGATGAGCAGAGGGCCACCCCAAAGAGCAGAACTAGGCCTTAATCAAGGAGTGTCTTCTGTCCCCGGAGTACAGGAACTTGATCACAAGCACCTGGCTGGATTTCAGAATTGTTACAGACCAGCAATCGTCATATGTCTACCGTCCCTCCCTTTTTGAAACGAAATAATCTATCTTGTCTCCCCATTGCATGCCCGGTGTGTGAGGGTAGATCAGTTGCCCGGGGTGAAGAGGAGCACCAGCCACATCTGGACCTGACCTAGACCACAAGACTCCAGATGCTGCCATTGGAGGAAACCTGGAGGGTCTTGGGAACAGGCCGCCCATAATCTGCTGAGGAAGGAAAGTGAATCATTCGTAGCCAGAAGACAGATGTGGGCATTCCTTAGAGACTGCAAGTTCCTCCCAGGCCAGTGTCCCCACCGTGCCGTAGGACTGAGCTGTGTCCCAGCAGGGGTGGAGACTGGTCATCCATCCTCCTGCACGTAACTCACCTTGGGACTTGCTACCACCAACAGAATCTGCCAGGAGTACGTGTAGGAGTCTCAGGCCTTTGAGCTTTTGTCTTGGCCCTCTGGGGCCTGTGCCCTGTGCCCACCAGGCCTTGAAGAGGTCTGGGCTGAAAGACCATGTGGAGAGAGGAGGAAGTGGCGTCACTGCCATCCCGGCCCGGCCGAGGCCCCAACTCACCCTTCTGAGCACAAACACAGCCGGCAGTAGCGTTATCCGGTCGATTACAGAACCAGGGGAAAAACAAATTGTCAGCCTAAGCTACCAAGATCTGGTGTGATTTGTCATACGGCAGAGTCTAACGAGAACATCTGCCCCCACATACTGGCAGCCACAGTGGACGAGCTCCAGGCTCCAACTGTGACCCCATCAGGAGGGGGACCTCAGGGACCATGATCGCTGAAGGTCGGGACACTAGGGCTCGCCGATAGCTCCTTCTAGTCTAATGTAGAAAGAGAGAGAGTGAAAAAAAAACCCCACCAATTCTGGGTTTTCCAGCTGGAACCGGACATGTTTTTTTTTAAATGGAGCAATTTTATAGCTTTCGGCTTTTCTCCAGCCCTATGAGACAGTCAAGACCTAATCCAAAAACTAGTCACGCACCTTGCCAAATTGCAACAGCTGAATTTTCTGCCATTCTGGGTTTCTATGATTAAAATTAATTCATCTAATAAAAAAGACTGGCAGAGAGGGTGAAAACTGGGCCTTCTAGGCAGACAAAAAGCTTTGAGCCGAAGCTCAGAGATGTGGTATCAAGGAGACTTGCACTCAGATGCGAGAAAACAGGTTTGAAATTAATAAGGCTCTTGGCCAGTGGCTCCTAAATATCAGAGTCACTCAAATGGTTTGTTAAAAACGCAGATCACTCAGAGTTTTTGACAGAGCAGATCTGGGCGGTGGGGGGAGGTGGGCAAGAATGTGGGGGGTTTTTTGTTTTTTTTTTAAGATTTTATTTATTTATTTATTTGACAGGGAGAGAGATCACAAATAGGCAGAGAGGGAGGCAGAGAAAGAGGGGGAGGCAGGCTCCCACTGAGCAGAGAGCCCGATATGGGACTCAATCCCAGGACCCTGAGATCATGACCTGAGCCGAAGGCAGAGGCTTAATCCACTGAGCCACCCAGGCTCCCCAAGAATGTGTTTTTCTGACAAATTCCTTCGTGATCCTGATGATGTTGTTCAAGCAAGTACCATACTTTGAGAACCACTGGCCTGAACTTAGCCCCTAAACAAATAGAGGTGGGGGTGGGTGGGTAAGGTGATTGAAGTGGTAGTTCAGGCCTCAATAATGCCACCAGGAACCCAGAATTCCAGCCTTTCTTCGTGGACATCCTTAGCTTATTGGTTTTCATCCTTACATTTGAGGTCTTCTGGTCACAAAATGGCTGCTGCAGCTCCAGAACTCACATCTACATTTCAAGAAGGAAGAGAATAGAAGTTGATCCATGAACTAGTGGAATTTGAGCTCTTTTTCAGGAACTCAAAGTTTTGCTTGAAAGGCCAATCCTTTGCCCACTGCTGTTTGCCCCAACTCCCCCAACCAGATTGTCAGATACATCCCTACTTATAAAAGAGTCTGGGCGGTGGAGTGTGTAGCTTTCTCACTCCTGTGGCAGAGGCCTGCATGGAAGAGGGGGTGAGAAAAGCCGCTCCCGTGTTTGTCACAGAAGTGAAGGTGACCAAAAAGCCTGGAGGCCAGTCCTTGCCAGAATCAAGTGGGGGACACACTAGGCACCAGATATGTGTCAATGAATGCCAGGAATGGTTGCAGAAAGAGTAGTAGGATTGGGTATCCTCTGCTTACCGGTAGGGTGATCTTGAACATGTCACTTTACCTCTGAATCTTGGTTTCTCTTTCTGTGAAAAATCAAATAACCTCATTGAGTTGTTGTGAGTATTAAATAGGGTAACATATATGAAGGGGCCTGGATGGGGCCTCTGGCCCTGAACGGTGGACTGGAATCAGGAGTGCGAGGCTCTGACAGTAGCCCTGAGCGCCAGTGGGCTTGCTGTGGGTGGGGCTCTACACTAAACCCTCTATGGCCTTTTCTCATTTCTGCCCATGATAAAATTCCCATTCTTCAGATGGGAAAACAGAGGATGAGAGAAGGCTTTTATTTATTAAATACTTTATTCATTTGATAGAGCGAGAAAGAGAGTGAGCATAAGCAAGGGGAGCAGCAGAAAGAGGAAGAAGGAGAAGCAGGCTCCTTGCCGAGCAGGGGGTCAGATGCGGGGCTTGATCCCAGGACCTGAGGATCATGACCTGGGCCTGAGGTCAGGTCATGGAGCCACTCATGAGCCCCAAAGTCATAGCCAGGTAAAAAGAGAGCAAGGACCCAAACGAGGTCTGTCGGGCTCCAAGAGTGCGCCCTCAACTATTCCTCGAGATTGCTTTTCCGGAAAAATAAACCTCTTCAGAGCCACCAACAGCACGAACTCAGCTGACACCCTTGCCCCTCCTGCCCTCACTGGGTGGGTAACTCAGGACAAGCCAGATTGGCCTCAGCTCCCTACCCTCAGCTGGAGGGGGCCTGTAGGAGCCAGGGAGGGCCAGCCTCCCACCCGGACTGCTAACCTCAGCAGGCATGGGGTCCTGCCTGGCCGAGCGCCTTCCAATTAGACTGGCTCTCCTGGCCAGGCAAGAAGCAGCAAGCAGGCCGGGCCCAGCAGGGAGCAGGCAGTTAGAGGGTAATTAGATGGGGATGTGGAATAGCTCCCTTAATGAGGAGGTTGTTCTGGGCAAGGGACACAGAGAAGGAGTGTCTCTCCAGGCACCTGCTCCCCTGAGCGCCATGAAGAAGCAAGAAGCAAGAGACATTCTTCAGGGCCCAGGCCCTGTGCTGGCCATAGGCCTCCCTTACACTCAGAATACCCAGGTCGTGGGTGAGAATCCTGGGACTCGGAGCGAGAAGAACCTTGCTCGGGGCACGCGGCTAGGAAGCTGCGAGAAAGAGGTTGAAAAGTCAGAGACCTGAGTCTGTGCTCTGTCTCCCCTAACACCCCATGGGTCCCATGCTCTTCCTCTGCTCATGTCGTCTGATGCTAGAGCACCGGATGGGTACAGATCCCCAGGGAGGATATTGAAATTATTTATCAACTGGTAAATTTCACGGTGCCAGTGCTGTGAACTGGAAGAATTTCAATTTTAATAACCTCCCCGCCAACCCCCGCCCCGGCCGTGGTCACAGGTGCATCTGGGCAGAACCTGAGCCACGGTTAGAAGTGGCATTGGTTTTCTAGGCCACAGGGCTGTGGTCAGAGGGGCTGCTTGGGCCCTCCCCCCGAACACCCCCTTCCCAGCACCCCAGAGCTGGCGCCCAAAGCCCAGAGATGGGTGACTCACTCCTTCCCCCCAGAGCTGGCAGTAGACTTCCCAGGCAGGAGCAGCCCGCTCAGGGAAACCCCGTCTGGCTGCAGCAATCTGTCCGTCCGTCTGGAAGAGGGTGGAGGGTGCCAAGCACTACAGCAGCTGCGCCCAGAGTGAGTTCTGCAAATCTGGAAGATTGTCCCCAGGAGAGAGGGTTCCCTGCAGAAGTCTGTTTGGGAATTGTGTGTGCTCGCCTGAGCTCTGGAGAGTCACAGCCTCTATTGCTGGATTAAAGGATCTCGGAAGTCCCCGGGGGAGAAAGGGCCCATGATGGGGCACCATGTACATTTTCTAGGCATTTTTAGCCACAAGGGTCTCTATTCTTTCTGCAGCCCCAGTAGGCCCCTGAGGACATGAGTTTTCCTTGGGATACAGCTTTGGAAACACGGTTATGTACAAATCCCTTCCCTGATCCCAGCAGCCTGGATGTTCACCACCTGGGCACATTTGATGCCGGGGAGAATGGCTAAGTGGATTCAAGGGAGAAGGGGTGCGGTCTGGGCAAAGGGGGCCCAGTCTGCTTTCCAAGGGTCCCCAGAAGCCCTTCATTCCCCCCGGATGGTCTTTTCCATCAGGTAATCAAAGCCCATCCACAGGCAGGGGACTCCACTAGGGACCAGCCTTCCCCTCAAGACCAAAGGAGCTGTTTTGTTTTGTTTTGTTTTTTAAGATTTTATTTATTTGTTAGAGGGGTGGGAGAGAGAGAGAGCATGAGCAGGGGGAGGGGTAGAGGCAGAGGGAGAAGCAGACTCCCCTCTGAGCAGGCAGCCTGACATGGGGCTTGATCCCAGGACCTCAGGATCATGACCTGAGCTAAAGGCAGACGCTTAACTGACTGAGCCACCCAGGTGCCCCAAGATGGAAGAAAGTTTAAAGCTGCAACTCAGTTCCTGAGCACCAGAAAACTAGTCCCTCGGTCCCAAACATTCTGGACAGACAGGGGTGAGGACTAGCTCCCCTCCGTCCAGCTGTGTGACCCTGGGCAAGTCAACCTCTCTGGCCTCAGTTTCCATCTGACGAATCGCAGGCCAAAACTTAGACCACAGGGTTATTGGTGATAATAAAGCTTGATAATTATAACAGCCACACTTACGTTTTACCAATATAAGTACCCCGCATGGCACATACTCTGAGAGCTAATGTTACCTCCCTAAAAATTCCATGAGGGAAGTGTTGTCCCCATGTCATAAGCGAGGCCGGTGCCAGTTGCGGCTTGCCCGAAGTTGCCCACATGACAGGGGGCAGGTCCAGGACTCGAACCCAGGGAGTCCGGCTCCGGAAGCCACACTGTCACAGAGCCTGGGCGCGGCAAACACTCGGCAAGTGGTAACGAGAATTGAGGTCATTACTAAGAGATTCGGGAGATCTGGAGATTGCGGTGGGTGGGAGCTTAGAGGAGCCCATCAAATACAGGACGAGAGAACAAATAGAAGAAAAGGACACCGGAGGGGATCTCTCCATTCCCAAAAACATTACCCTCTATGCCCTATGGGTCTGATTTCCTATCACGGTTACCCTGCCCCTAAGGCAAGGAGGGGAGGCCTCATGGAGGGTGTCCCACCTTCTCCAGGACCAGCGTGCATTGGTTATTAGGGCCCCAGGGAGGGCAGTCTGTCTTGCTCCGTGTGTCACCTCTGTCCTGCCAGAAGGGGACACTCCATGGCTGAACGAGAGTCAGTAACAGGGCGTGTCTGAGCCTGGGGTCTCCAGAAGCAAAGCCTCTGCCAAAAACTCAGGTGTGAGCACTTAGTTGGTGGGTGCGACCCAGAGAGCAGGAGTGTGTGCCGGGATGGGGCGGGGAGGCTTGGGGGGAAGCTGAGCTGCTCTCCCATGGGACCGCCGGGAGCTCGCAGCCCAGGAAGGAAGCAGAGGCCTGTGTGCCCCGCTGCCCTCCCGCATTGGCCAAGCTCACCCTAAGGGGCACCGTTCCTCCTGCCCCTCCAGCCTGTGTGGGGGTTTGTCTCATGCATATCTTGAACCTGACTTGGCCAGTACGGAGCTCTGGCTCCTGGCGGGCTGCCCACCAGCGTCTTCTCCTGATGGAATGACCCCCCCAGGGCAGAGACCTACGGGTTCTCCACGATGCTGCTCTTCTCATCTATCAGCAACGCTGATGCTCTACTTGAAAGCATTTCCAGAATCCGACCACCCCGGTGGCTACTGCCTGGTGATAATAATCGGGATTACCAGCCTCCTAGCCTACCAGGCTTCCTCCCCTGACCTCTCCCTCCACACAGCTGCCCAGATGGTCCTGGTAACATGTGAACCAGACCATGGCGCTCCCCAGATAGAAAGCTGCTGAAGATTTCCCAACACACCAAAGTCCTTCCCGTGGCCAGCAGGGCCCCAAATGATTCGACCCCAAATCCCTGACAGGTCTCCCTTCCCATCCCTCACCTCCAGGTTAATGCACTCTAGGGGCACTGGCCTCCCTTCTCGTCGGTGGGCCAACCACCTAGCTGAGGGCCTTTGCACCTGCTGTTCCCTCTGCTGGGAAGAGTCATCCCTCAGATTTCCCTAGGGAGCATTCCTCACTGAAGCTGGACCTGGGCTCAAATATTTCCTTCCCTGACTATCGTTTCTCCAAAAGCACGGCTCAGTCTGCTCCAGCTGTCCTCACTCCCTCAGACGGAGTGAGCCATGCCAGTCCCCAGCAGCACTGGCCAGCCAGCAGAACCCCCATGACGGTGGGCGGGAGCGTGCTTGTGCACTTGAAATGTGCCCTTGTAACGGAGGCGCTAGATTTTCTTTCTTTTTTGTTTTTAGATTTATTTATTTATTTGAGAGCAAGAGAAAGAGCACAAGTGAGGGAGGGCAGAGAGAGAGAGAATCTCCAGCAGATCCCCCGCTGAGTGTGGAACCCGACGTGGGACTTGATCTCTCGACCCAGAGATCAGGACCTGAGCCAAAAACAGGAGTCAAATGCTCAACCAACTGAACCACCCAGGTGTCCCGGAACTAAATTTTCAACTTGATTTCATCTTATTTCCTTTGCATTTAAATAGACCCCCGTGCTAGTGGTTTCCGCGGTGGGCAGTGCAGCCTCAGCCTCTCCCCAAGGAATATAAGCCTATGACGGTAGAACCTCGTCTGTTTTATGCATGAGTATCTCTCAGGGCTGGAAACATTTTCTAACACACGTAGTAAGTGCTAGGAAAAACCTCATGAATGAATGCTTCTGGTATCACAGAATCACAGCCCCCTCCCATTTACATGAGAAGGAGACAGGCCCAGAGAGGGTAAGCGTTCAGCAACTCACACACAGCAAGGCCATGCCCCCAAATCAGACTTTCTCCCCTGCCTACCCCCACTGGGCTCCCTGGTGATTTGTTGGCAGCGGGGAACTGACTCAGACCCATCAGCCTGATTAGCCCGGGGGGCGCTGAGATGCCCGACTCCAGGCGGCACTTGACACAGGCGGGGGCTGCCGATGAGCAAAGGCAAGAGGCCCTTGCACGGGCTGGGGAGGGAGCCCCGGGATCCATGGCAGTGCGCTAGTCACAGGCCAAGGAGCCCGAGTGGCTCAAGATGATAAAACCCCAAAGCCCGGCAGACAGCAGACTTACTATATATTTTTTTTTAAATCAAGAATTCTTTATGAGTCCTGCTGATCCAGCTTCAGGAACCAGGAATCAACAAAAAATCCAGTTGAACATTTTAAAAGGAAACAGGAAATTTTGCTTCCTGCTGGTTAGAGCAGGAAGTGGGTTTATAATTGGAAAGCGAGAGGTGGGGACAGAAAGTGTGGGGTCTGTGTGACCTGAAAACAGGAATAGTCGTGCCTGAGCCTAGCACTGCCCCAGAGCCTCCGGCAGCGATGCCGGCCAGGCTGTCCCGCGGCCAGGCCTGGGTCTGCACCTTGTCACCCAGCCTCTCTGCGCCTCGGCTTTTTCATCTGTGCAAGGCTGAGAAAGGGGCCCACCCCACAGGTGACAGGGATAATCACACATGAAGTGTACGGCACAATGGGAGCTTAGCCGCTGACCCTCAGCGCAGCGTCACAGCGGGGACGAGCTGGGCCTCCCATAGGCCAGGGCACTGATGACAGAGGGCCAGGAGGAGGGAAATACCTGGGCAAAGCCTGGAGGTGGGACCGACAGGGACTATCTGGGCCCTAAAACTGGTAGGTCCCAACTGTCTCTCTGCTCCTGACTGTGATGTCAGGAGGCCCTTTGTCCTGCCTCCTCCACATGGTGCCCTCCGTGGGAAGCCCAGGGAGCGGGATGAAGGTGGGCAGAGCCGAAGGCAATGGTGGCAGTGGCCGCCCGTCTTAGTCTTGTGGTTCATCAGCGCGAGAGGTGACAATGACAGCCCCCCAAGGAGGCACGGGAGTGGTCTCACCTGCCACTCATGGTTGCTTGCTGTAGCAAAGAAACAAAACACACAACAGGATACCTAGTTACATTCCAGATAAGCAGCAAGTCTTTTTTTTTTTAGCCTAAGTGTGGAGAAGCTAGGACAAACTATACTAAAAAATGATTCATTATTGATCTAAACTCACCCAGCATTACACAGACCCCTCATTATCCGACTCCCCTTGGCCTTGCGGTGCCCCGGCTCCGAGTGCGGTTCCTCTCACCGCCACCCTCTTCCCCCTCCACTCTGTCCTCCAGTCGGTGCCTCGCCCCGCTCTCCCCACTCCCGCCCCTGGAGTCAGGAGTCAGCTGGCTACACTGCGATTTCTCACTGCCCGTGGCCCTTGCCTTCATGACAGGCAGACACCAGTCAACATTTACTTGTCAAATGCCTCCGTCTCTGTCTGCAGGGGCGCTTTGGCTCACCACTGTACCCCAGCGATTGGCCCCCATCCCCAAGTTAGCGGGTGCCGTAACCATCTGTGCCATGGAGATGAACAGAAACTATTCCAGGAAGTTGGGGGGAGGCAGAGAAGGAAGGTCTGAAGCATCCACGTGCTCACAAGTCCCCGGAGAGAAACGACCATTTCCCACCCTGGCCCTCAGCCTCCGGACGGGACAGGAGCCATGGCCATGGTCAAGAGGCCAGAAGTCTCTCAAAAGCTCTGCACACGCCGTGGCTTGCTTGGGGCAGCTCTCTCCTCCTCCCAGAGGCCCTACCCGCCCAGACCCCCAAGTAGTGCCCAACACCCCTCCGGGCTCTGCTACCCTGGAGAGTGTGGCCCTGAAGCCTCAGATCCTCCCCCAATGATGCTGGCCTCTCCTCCCCCTCTAGACTGCTGTCTGGGCGCCCGGGGCTTGTCTGCCAAGTCCTGTCCCTGTCCCCCGTACCTCGCAGTGTCGGCATGCTCAGTACCAGCTCAACCACGATCTGTAGGGTGAATGAATGAGTAAGTGGCCCGCTTCCTCCAGGCCCCAGTGAGTTTTTCAGGGACTTGGTGGGGGAGGGGAGAGAGGCGGCAGCAGCAGATGGCCACTGGGACCAGGAATGAAGGCTAAAAAGGGAACATGACGCGGAGAAGGGGGCTGAAGCCACAGGCACGCTTCTCGCCACTGATGTCATCTTGGACCGAACCCAGTGGGGCCGGGCTAGGTTATCACAAATTATGTCTCCCCAGGCTAGTGTTATCATCTGATTTCCAGCAAATTACAGAATTAAGGGTGAGGTTGGCTGGGCCTGCTCTATATTTGGTGCTGGCATATCTGCCGAGCCTGCAAGAGCCTGCTGGGATTGTGCTCAAAAACCTGAGTAAGGTGGGTTTGGGCCAGAACGTCGCATGCTACCCCAGACGGCCAAGGATCCCAGAGGCAGGAGAGGGAGCTGGAGGGAGAGAAACGGGTCAGCCTGAGACCCCGCACCCCCAGCCACCCGTCCGCATTGACTCCAGTAATGTAGCCACGGCGAGGTGGGGGCCGGCAGCTGGCAGGTGCTGTGCTCCCAGAAGGTGTTGCTGGCGTCTCGTGTTGACGAGATCACACCAGGGAGGTTGGGAACATGTGCAAAGAGGAACCAACGAGGCGTGAATGAGTACATCTTGTTGGAGCGGGGTGGAGGAACAGGAAAAGTTGGGGGGTATGAATTAGAGGAGGGCTTCTCTTTGCAGCCGTACATAGCTCTTGCTACCTGTAGAGGATGATCTTGCCTGATTAATATTCATATCCCTCCTTCTGGAAATACCATCCTGGCTTTCCTTTGAGGAACTGCCCATCCTCCCACTCTCAACTGCATTGTCCAGGAAGGGCTGACACCTTCCCACTTGCAAGATCTAGGGGTGGGTTCAAGCCCCAGTTCAGATAGTAGCCCTGAGCTTGCCGACGGATGGCTTGCCGTGGAAGCTGGGTCAATTAGGGTCAGCCGTGGGACTTCGGTTGGGATTACTAGGAACAAATGTTCTTCCCCAATTAGGTTGAAGCAGGAGGGAAGGAAGCCCCGAGCTATTCATTGATCTCAGAAGGAAGTCAGTGCAAGGGAAGCAGGAGGAGGAGACGGAATAAGGAAGAGGGAATCCTGGATCCAGCTGTGCCTGAAGCTCATATCCCACACTCTTCTGATAACATGAGCCAAATATTCCCTTTAAACTGAGCTTCTGTAATTTGCAAATCAAAGCACCCACTGATTATCTTCAGTCCTCGGCTCCAGCCACATGAGTGGAGCTGTGGTTCCCAAAAGAGGTCAGATATCCCCTACCAGCCGCTTGTTACTCAAGCTGTAAACTCCACCAGGAATACCAGCCCCACCTCAAGACCTCCTGTTGAAACCTTTCTCTGCCCTTCACACAAACAGCACCACTTCAAGGAGCATCCTGTGACATTGTGGTCACTCCCACGGTGGACAGAGCAAACTCTTCTTCGGGGCCCGGGTGGTGGTACTGATTCTGCATCAATTTTGTCTATATTTAACTCTGCCCGGCAGCCCAGCACCACGCTGGGAGCATGAGCTCAGCTCAGCTTCACACCCGCCCCTTGAGGGCACCGCCTTACAATCTCGAGCCCACAGGGTGGCACTGACTCAGGCTGCCATGCCCGAGGTGAGAGGCGGGGCCGGGCGCCCAGAGCTCCGTCTCCACCCAGCTCTGCTGTCCTGGTCACTGGCTGGTGTGCCTGCCGGAGTCTTTCTCCCGCTCTCACAGCAGCGGCTCGCAGGAAAAGTCCAGGGGAAAGGGTGTCAACACGGCATTTGGTCAGCGTGGGCGCTCACTGACGCTTCACTTCCTAGTGGCTGTGTCCTTGGGCAAGTAACTCCTCTGGGTCTCGCCTTCTGTTGGTTAGTGTTACTGCGATCAGATACCGCATCATGAATTGTAGCATCTGAATCATTTTTCAGCGTATGATTGGGCGGCATCAGGGCACTCAGCACCAGGCAGCCGTCACCTCCATCCATCTCCAGAGCTCTCTCCATTGTGTAAAAATTCAACTCAGTTCCCATTAAACACTGACTCCAGGCCTCTCCTCCTCCAGCCCCGGGCAACCACCACCATCTTTTCTGCCTCTGGGAATCTGATGGCTGTGGGTCACTCCCCGAGACTGCGGTCGTTACGCGTTCATCCCTTTGCCCTTGGCTTCTGTCACTTGAAGTCCTCGAGGTTCCTCCATGTTGAAGCACCAGCCCCCGTATCCCTCCTTTCTCAGGCTGGTTAATATTCCATTATATGTATCCTACCTTATCTTAGTTCCCATCATGAGAACCAGGCTGTCCCTGCAGCAAGAGAGCATCCTCGAGCCCCATTCCTTTCCTGTCTGGTCTGAGGAACATCCACTCAGAGCCAGGGACTTTGCCGGGAGCCGCCCCTCCTGCCTACCAGCTCTCATCCCAACGCTAAGGAGAAGCCCAGCAGTGGGACTGCAGAGCAGAAGAAAAGTGCCAATCCAGAAACTCTTGGCTGAACCCCCAAGGGCAAGGTGATGTTGCAACTTTGCCCGAAGATCTGCAAGGCATCACTACTGTGGAGCAAGGAGATGAAACACCCAGTCCCCATGCACGGGAGCTGCCTGCAAAACCCCGGGGAGGAAGGAAAGCCACCAGCTGGTCCTCTGGACCCAAAGACCAACTTTGCGGAAGGACTCCTTTGCAATGGCACTGCCCCTTCCAGACTCTCCTGCAGCAGTTGTCTGGGCCGAGCCAGCCTCGGGGCTAGGCCCACTAGAGGGCAGGGCACGCAGAGGAGGGTGAGCAGCTCCAAATCGCCCTTGCCCTACTGGCAGGGCTCAGGCTTAGCAGGTGCAGCGCGCTAAATACCGATAGGATTCTACAGCCTCGAAGACCATCCAGAAGTTTCCCTCTTTCTTTGAAAATTCTAAAAATTAGAATCAAAATGATCATTTGGTCCCCAAGCCCAGTGAGAACTGGAGATGGGGGGTGAGCTGGCAGTTTCAGGGAGCTCCCCCGAGCTGGTGGGAGGACTACCACTCTCACTGTCAGTGAGGATGATGATGGGGTTAGGAAGCTGCTGTCAGGGCATCCCTCCTCAAAACATGTGAGCAAACCACTCCCTACTATGGAAGACTGGAGGAAAGTGTCAGCTCTCCAACTCCCTCCCTGCCTGGTACAGAACTCCACACCCACATCTCTCCCCACAGGGCACTCGAGAGCAAGCCCACTTCCCATAATGAGCCCTGAGCACTGTATAGACGTGTTGTAGCATGATATTGTACACTGGAAACTACTATCACGCCATGTTAACTACACTGGAATTAAAATTAAAAATAATTATAACAATAAAAATATTATATTACTATAATATAAAAATATAAAGATGTATAGTAATAATAATATAATAATAAAAGACTTATATATCCACACCTTTGGCCTGGGACTTGGCCATAGCCTCTCCATAGAGGAAACATCCTTCCCTGACCCAGGAGGTTGGGCCTGGCCCCGTGATCACTCAGGCCAGTGGGAAGGGAATGTGCTTATATAATTCAGCTCGGTCTCCTGTGCTTCGGCCATCTGCTCTCCGAAGAACATGCCCCAAGCGGCACCAGGCCAAGTAAAAGCAGAAAACCAGTGGATCTGGCCTGAACCCAACTCCCAGCCAGGAGCCAGGCCTGACAAAACCACATGGAGATCTGCTGCACCCGCGCTGACTGGAGACCCAGCAGGGAGAAAAATAATGATCAGCTCCCGCAGGCCACAGAATGTGGCCGCTCGTCCCCCTCAGGTGTCCCATAGCACCTGGCTGACTCGTGTAGCACACGCACATATGTCTGCACAAATGGGGCAGTTCTGCACCTGCCTCACCGGGCTTGGGGTTCAGTAAGAGAGTACAAGTTGGCTGCTTAAGCTAGCGCATGTGGGACAACACAGAAAGGTTAGTCCTAATGTTATTGTCATGGCTACCATCACCACCACCACCATCACCATCGTCAGCACCACCACCAACACCATCATCACCACCACCACCATCATCACCATTGTCACCACCACCACCATCACCGTCATCATCACCATCACCACCACCACCACCGTCACCGTCATCATCACCATCATCATCATCATCATCCCACCACCACCATCATCATCATCTTCACTATCACCACCATCATCACCATCATCACCATCACCACCATCACCATCATCATCATCTTCACTATCACCACCATCACCACCATCATCACTATCCTCATCATCATCACCATCATTATCATCACCATCATCATCATCTTCTTCACTATCACCACCATCATCATCATTATCACCATCATCACCCCCATTACCACCATCATCACCTCCATTATCCTCACCACCACCATCATCATCACCACCACTGCCATCGTCATTATCATCATCACCATCATCACGATCACCACCATCATCATCACCATCATCACCATCACCAACATCAGCATCATCATCATCTTCACCATCACCACCATCATCATCACCACCACCACCATCATCACCATCACCACCATTACCATCATCACCACCACCACCATCACCATCACCACCATCCTCACCACCACCACCATCATTACCATCACTACCATTGTCATCGCTATCACCACCATCATTATGATCATCATCACCATCACCATCATTACCATCAGTATGATCACCACCACCATCACCATCACCATCATCGCCATCACCACCATCATCACCACCATCACCATCACCATCACCATCACCATCATCTTTTTTTCTCCAATGCAGAGATTAGAGTTCAGGATCATAGAGCATGGCCCTAGCAGATCAGGCCACCTCAATAAAACCTCCCTTGATGACAGGTAGACCACCTCTCTGCAAAAAGACCCTCAAACCTTAAGGTGGGATTTGAAAATTCTAGAGCTGGGAGGAACCCTAAATATTCTCTATCTAGTTTCAAATGTTTTTTTTTTTTTCTTTTTGTCTAGGGATCCTTTGCTCAACCCAAAGTGGAGGGTATCAGCCAAATATGTAAAACAGAAAAGGGAAGAAGCTCTTTGGGGTGAACTGAGGGCATCTGCCTAGAGTCCTGCCTGGCCTCTTAACCCCCAGAGCTTTGCCAAATGCTATTTGAGAACCCCCAGTCAGAGGTTCTCTCTTTCTCTCTCCATTCTACAGAGGAGGAAACTGGGAGAAGTTAGGTTAAGACCCTTCCCCAAGGTCTGGGGAGGTGCTGGGGGGGATGGACCCCTGGCAAGCCCATTAGAGCCCCTCCTCCTGTCTCTGCACCCTTGGACCCCCATTTTCATAAGTTCCACGTTCCTCCAAGTGCCACACTCCATCCAGCCCATGTAATTGAAGCCAATTATTTAGTACAAAAGAACAGAGAACTCATCAGTTCATGCCTTTGTCTCTGCAACAAGGCCTCGAACAAGGAGCTCCATCTGCTTTTGTCCCCAGCGATGCTCATTAGGGACCAGCTGAGCTCAGCCTCTGAGGGCAGGAACTGGGCCTACCAAGGGCAAGCTGTGTGGCCAGAGCAATTCACTGAGGACTTGTAGGGCAGGAGCCCAGCTATGAGTGCGGGGTCTGTGACATAGGACAGAGAGCTTCAGGAAGGCTAGCAAGCCGTGGGGTATAAGAGTCAGAGAGTCTGGGAACCTTGGGAATGTCACTCTTCCTGCAAGTGTCGGGGTCCTGATACGTACGTGGGGGACAACCACACGGAAGTTGTAAGTTATCCCTGTAAAGTACTTAGCACAGTACCTGCAACATGGTGCATGCTATTATTAGCTGTTTTTATCCATTTGTGATAGTTAAAAGGCTATTGTCATTAAAATAATAGGGTTAGCTTTGGAGTCAACACACCTAGCTTTGAACCTGACCCTGCCACTTACATGCTACATGACCTTGAAATTTCATATAACCTCTCATCTGTAAAATGTTGTATAATGTGCAGATCTCAAAGACCCACTGGGAGAACAGCAGAATGGAGACCAGGCAGTCTATGTCCCAGCCAGTCAGCCGTGCACCAAACACTTAGAAAGTAACAGTTGAATCAGCCAAAAGCCCATGCCTGTCATCACCCAGGGCAGCCCAGGGAAGGGAAGCGTTCGTCTCCAATCTCTGCAGATGATAGGCAGCACTGCTTCCTGGTTGGGTGACCTTGACAGGTGGCTCACCCTCTAGGAGCCTCAATTCCTCATCTGGAAAGTGGGGGCAAGGATGGCACCAACAGAAAAGATGAAACTCGGAGGGCAACAGCCAGTCTTCAGTAACTGCACAGTAAGGGTTAGTTCCAATGACTTCTCCATCCCACTGCCTACTACACTCTGCAAATTCATTTTCATGCAGCATATCTTCTCAGCTACAGTGACTGAGCCCCATTTCAGATCTCTAGTAACTGAGTTCAACAAGTTTAAAGCAATATGTCTAACACCAGGTAAGTAACAAACAGCGAAAACAGAACGCCAACCCAGTTGCCCCGGACCAGAGTCTGTGCATTTAACTATAGTGCCCTACCGTGACCTGCCCCATCCAATCTGGAAGGAATTCTCTACTTCTACCCAATGAAGGAAAGGGGCTTATGGATGTTGGCACAGTTAGAGGAAATCAGGGCAGACTTTATGGAGGCAGCGGCATTTAAGGTTTGAGGAATGGGTCCTAGTACATCAGGTAGGAACTGGGGAAGAAAAAAACCCAGGTACAACATGAAAAATGCACTGAGGACCAGAGCATAGGACTTGATGGAGGCTGGAGTGTGGTTCCTCTGGTATGGTGGGGTGAGATGGGAAGGGGGTAAGGGAATCACCAAAACTAGGAGGCCCAACGAGCCTCGGCCCTGAAACCTTATATAGAACGAACTTAGAGAAGTTGCCCCTCCAGCTCCCTCCCTGCTCAGTGTCAACTGTCCCCAACGGCACCTGTTCACACCAGCCCCCCTGCTTATCAGGACCTTGACTCTTTCCCCAAGCCCCTGACTTACTGAGAGGAACGAAGCCCTCTGTTACTCTAGAGGAGGCTTTCTCAACCTTGGCACTAGAGACATTTGGGGCAGGAAAATTCTTTGCTGTGGAAGGTTCTCTGTCTTGGGCACTACAGTGTCCCAGACCTCCGCCCACCAGACTCCAGGAGCACTCTGTCCCCACCATGACAACCAATAATGTCTCCAGACTTTACTAAAGATTCCTAGTGGGAGTAAAACCACCCTCAGCTAAGAACCACTCCTCCAGGGCCTCCTTCCCTGGGGCCATCCACTTTCTGGATCTTTTTTCCCCTGCATTGGCAGCCTACTATTCTCACAAAGGCAGCCCTCCTCCCTGCTTCTAGCCGCTTCTGAGAAAGAGCAGACAGAGCTTCATTCTGGGCTAACACTGTCACCCAGGACAAGCTGGTCCCCACTAGCAAATGGATCATAATTGCCCGGTTGCAGCGCATGAGAAGACAGATGAGCCGGCCCCGCCCGGCCCCCGCCCGGCCCCCGCCCGGCACCTCATCTACTGGACAGAACGAACGTGCACCACAGAGGGACCCAGGGCATCATTTTTTTAATAATGATAAATCTCCGTGATTTTCCCGAAGGTTAGCTGGCCTGGGGCAGAGAGGTAACTCGGCTGTTAAATTCTGATAAATCATCCTCACCAGCTCGTGGAGGGGAACAAAGCATTTTTTTTTCCATCTTAGTCACAGGTTTGGTTTTTTTCTTTAAGATTTTATTTATTTATTTGACACACACAAAGAGAGAGAAGGGGAGTGGAAGAGGGAGAGGCAGGCTCCCCACTGAGCAGGGAGACCAATGTGGGGCTCGATCCCAGGACCCTGGAATCCTGACCTGAGCTGAAGGCAGAGGCTTAGTGACTGAGCTACCCAGGCAACCCTTGGTCACTGTATTATAAAAGCAGCAATACTACAAAAAGTTTAGAAAGCAGAGAATCAAACATCATCCATCCTACCTCTGGGACTGTTGGAATAGCTGTGTATTTGGCCAGGCACTGGCCGAATCGTCTGTAATTACAGACGCACGATATACACCACGGGGATATTGTGGCTTCCTCTGTGTTTTTATTTCAAATGGTGCAGAATGCCAAGAACATCTCTTTGCGTTTCTCCACGAGGTCCATCGTTTCTGGATGATGGTGTTTCTCCCAAGTATGGTTTTGGATAATAAGGGGCCCATCTTTATGGGTGGGGCTCTCGAAGGTCTGTGGCCTCATAAACAAATGTGAGTCTGAGAAGGGTGGTCAGATCCCTGGGTGGACCATGAAATCCTGCAGTTCCATAATTATAAAAAATGTGGTGCTTGCCTAAAAGAGGGTTTGGGAGGATGAGAGGGTGATCAGTTTCTCGGGTGGAGCCCCTGAGATGCTAAGATTTCAAAATTATAAAGATGTGCTATTTGAGATCATAAAGCCCTATGGTTTCTAAATTTGAGAATGTGTGTTTTCCCACAGGGAGAGGTCAGCTTCTTGGCCGAGACCACAGAACCCTGTAGCTGCAAAGGTCTTGGGTCTCAGCACTTGAACGTTGAGTATTTCTGCTGTTTCTACATGCCTCCAGGGTGTGAAGAAGACATGAAGCGTCTGCCACACAGGGGTCAGTGCAGAGCCCACGCTGGGGGGAGATGCTCTGTGGGAACATGGTCTATAGGACACACAGGCAGCCATGTGAGCCAAGATGAGCTCCGGACCTTGACCTGTGGCACAATAAATCACCTCTGCATCGGAAGCCGTGAGAACCAGAAAGGACACTCACAGAGAAGCCCTGATAGAGAAATAACCAAGGCGGGGAGCCTCACTATGGGAGGTGGTTGGAAGGAGAAGATGCAAGGGTGTGGCTGGAGAGAGGCCTTGCTACAACTTATTTCTAAGTCCCAAACTAATGCTTGCGGTGCGTTCATGGTCATTCGTGGACACATGCAGAGCTGTGAAAGTTTCGAGTTGCCCCCTGTACACATTTCCAGGTGAAGTCAAACCAGGTGACAATCTGCCTTCTCGCTCGCCTCATACCGTGAGCAAGTGTCTCTCTGCAGTCTATTTAGGGCCACATTTTTTCACCTTTGTGCTTTGTATCAGTGCTCTTGTTCTTTAAAATTGCCTCCAGCTGACATTCTGTCCAGTCTTCTTGAACACAAGGAAGTCGTGAGGTGTCTTATGAGGAAATTCTTGTGTTAGATAAGCTTTGTTCAGGCAGAGTACTGCTGGCCATGAGTTCAAGGTTAGTCAATCAATGTGTATGAAATAAGATATCTTTAAATAGAGACACACATAAAACAAAATTGTGTGCAGAATATGGTTGAAAATGTTGTGACCAGAGGCTCACAGGAACCTAACCATGTATTTCCCTTAGGAGCAAGGGTGATAGTGTTCCCTAATCCAGTGTTTGCAGGACTTTATGGAACATAGTTACTGTGAATAATGGGCATCCACTGTATTTGAAGGTGGAACCAATGGGATTTGCCAATGAAATTAGATGTGGGGGCAGGAGAAACAAGATAGGGCTCCGTATTCCTGCCTGGCCTCCAGGCAGTGGTGATGCCTACCAATAGTGGAAGGGGTGGGGCAAGAGTACTAGATCAAAACATGTAGATCAAAGCCTCCTGCCTCCTTCTCGTCCCACCTCCAGGTCCGTCCATCCCTCATGGTAAGGAGCCTATGTGCATGCACATCCAAAATGTCCACACATCCCAGCTGACAGTCATCCTGTGGCCTCCCTGGGCCCAGAGGTGAGCACCAGGACAGCAGTCTGGAGGAAGGAATTGGAGAAGGAGCTTTGGAAGCCAGCCTGAGCTCCTATCTGGGGTATCCAAGTCTGGTGTATCTAGAATCTGGTCTAGGAATGAAGAGTGTGAACTTCAAGAAGGTGCATTCTTTTGGTTCTGTGGACTCCTTGCCCAAGGAGAGCAGTGCAGCTGGAGGAGGGACAGGGAAGGATGCCACTTCAGTAGCCACTTGCCACATGTGGCCATTGACTACTTCAGATGTGCCTGGTCTAACTTAAATGGGCTGTAAGTGTAAGATACATATTGGGTCCTGAAGACTTCAGATGTAAAAAACACACTTCAGTCAATTTTTATAAGGATTTCTTGTTGAGTGATTAATATTTGAAACATATTAAATGAGATAAATTATTGAAGTTAATTTCATTTGCCTCTTTTTACTTAAAAAAAAAATGTGGCCACTAGAAAATGTAAAACTACCTATGTGGCTCATAGAAGATTTCTTCCACATGTTGCTGCCCTCAAGCATGGGGCCCAGGGCAGGAGCCGCAGCTGTGCAGGGTCAGAAGACCAAGGTCAATGGGGCGAGACATGAATACATGGACTCCTACGGTAATGCTGACTCCCTGCCCACCAACCTGCTGACCGCTGTCCACTCACACTTGACAATTGTCCAGATTTTGTCACATTTGCCTCATCTAGGGTTCATTTTAATGATGGTTAAGGTTTTTCCAGGTAACCCTTAGAAGGGCACAAATTCTTCCCCCATGGAGAGGTGGAGTATATTTCTGTACCCCTTGGTGTGGCTGGCCATGTCACTTGCTTTGGCCAATGGGACTTTAGTAAACGTGATTCCAGCAGAGGCTTAGATAAGGTTTGTGCATCCAAGCTTGCCCATTCTTGCTGCTCTTGGAATGGTGCTGCCTTGGGAAGAAGCATTGATGACCCCAGTTAATTGCCTCCCTATATCCAAAGGTGGATTTGTGATTTCCCCAATCCATGAATCTGAGCTGTCTCTATAACTTGCTTTGATGGATAGATTGCAGTAGAAATGAGGCTCGCCTATTCTAAGCCTTGTCCTCAAAAGGCTTTGCAAACTTCTGCTTCTTCTTTTGAGTTCTGATAGCTGCTCTGTGAATAAGCCCAGACTAGCCTGCTGGACGATGAGAGACCATGAGGTGCTGAAGCAAATCAGCTCAGGACTCCCCACTGAAGCCAGCCAAGAACAGCCATTATTCCTGGCTGAGCTACTGATAACAGACTCATAAGCAAGCCCAGCAAAGATCAGCCAAGTTGAGTCCAGAGTAGTGGAATTTCCCAGCCAATCTGCAGACTTGTGAGCTATATAAATGCTTATTGATTTAAGTTATTAAATTTGGGGTTGTTTGTTATGCAGCAAGAGCTAACTGATACAGTGATACTGATATGGATGAGATTTGAACTCATCTGTCAGACCCGATTCCTAAGTCAAAGATATGAACCATCTTACTCTATTAATCACATCCAAATTTTTCTGCTGTGAGAAGTGGAAAAATACCAGTCTAAAGATGTGGGAATTGTCACCTTCCCTACAGGCAAGAAGAATGACTGTCCCATGCTGTGCCATCTTCAGAAAACACACCATCTGAACTTTTGGTCCCAGGATTAAAGATTAATAAGGAGGCTCTGCTGTCCTTGGGGATGACAATTACCCTTTGAGACACCAGCTCTAGTTATCTTCCTCATTAGGGAGTATTAACCTCATCTTTCTATGCCTATTGTTAGGACCCAGGAAGAGGCTGCTTTGCAGACACTGTTCTGCCTCGATAATTACCCATTCATCATGGGAAATGAGCACCTGCAATGGAAATCTTCCTAATTTCCAGCATTCGCCAAGCACTCTCTATTTGCAAACTTCTGCAAACCTCTATTCGCCCAATTCATTAGATTTGCTTTTTGGATGAATCCAACAGTCACTTTGATGATATAATCACTCTACTTTGCATTAGCACTTTTCTCCAGGATATAAGAACAATTTACATCTATTTATCCAACTCACCTCCCTGGTGAGGCCAGTGGCCAGGAGTCATAGAGGGAAGAAAGAAGCCTAGATTTTTATTCTCTCAGTCTCATCAAAACTGGAACTTCCAGAAGTTATGTTTGCTACTGCTGTGTAACAAAAAAACACAAATGCAGAGACTTTGTATTATGCACACATTTGTTATCTCAGTTTCTGCAGATCAGAAGTCTGGACACGGTAGAGCCTGTCCCCTGCTCCAGGGTCTCCCTCGGCCCTTCAGATGTGGGCAGGGCTGCAGTCTCATCAGAGGCTCAGCTGGGAAAGTGTCTGTTTCAAACTCCTTCAGACAGTTGCAGAGTTCTTCTCTTTGTAGCTCCAGGACTAAGATGACCATTTCCTGGCTATCTGTCAGTCAGGGGTCACTTTCAGCTCTCAAAGGCCACCAAGAGTCCTTGTCAGGTGGCCCTTTCCGCAAGTCCTCTCACAACATGTTCACTTATTTCTTCAAAGCCAGAAAACCCCTTCTTTTTTTCTCTGGAGTCTGCTAAGACAGAATGTTATAGGGTAAAATATAGTCACAGAGGTGATGTCCCATCACCTTTGTCACATTCTATTGGTTAGAAGCAAGTCATCAGTCCTGCTCACATTCAAGGGGCAAAGATTACACAAAGGAGTGGACACGGGGAGGTGGGATGTCACTGGGGATCCGCTTAGGGTCTGTCCATCACATGAGGCAGAGAAGCCAATGTCAAGGTTATCAGTAATTTGGAGCTCTGGCAAGTGTGCCCAGAATCTTACACGTCTGTGCTCATCTCTCACAGTGGTGACCTTCTGCATCAGTGCCCACATGCATGGACATGTTTGTGCCCCCCATACGACCTGGAACCCAAGGCACCACCACCAGCATTTCCCATGACCCTCAGTTTCCTGGGCTTCTGCTGGAGAGATGTATTCATCCAGAGGCTGCAGTTGGGAGTCTGGCTTGAAGACAGAATTTCCCTCACTCAGGTAGACCTCACGCTAAGCAGTAGACATTGAGTCAATATGAGACAAACACTTGAAACAGAATTTGGCCTTCTGCAAGAGCTTAAAACATGCATTGTATCTCTGCCGTTCCCAAAAAGGAGCTTGTAAGTCAGAGTCAGACCAACCTGACTTCCAGTACATGAGAGGCATATATACCAAAGATTGTGAATGTGGGGTGACTTCTCTTAATATAAATGTATTTGTAAAGCAAAACCTCACTCCTTTATTTTTCTGTTTCTTTTGTATTTTCCTATCAGGGCCCTAAATAAATACTTTCATAGATTACCATATTCAGTTCTCACAGTGACTTTTCTCGAAAGGAAGTTTTATTTTCTACATTTTGCAAAGGACGACTTCAGGTGACCCAAGAGGTGACGTGATATGCCAAGGCCATACAGCCTCTTGGTGGCCCAACGTGACCCCTAAATCCATATTTTGAAACATTCAACTGGCCTATCTCTTCCTTTCTTCACCCACAATTCTTCAAATTGTGCCTGTACCCATCACACTGGATCCTAAGTGTGTTCAACCAGCTTCTTCCTCAGCCTTGCTCTGGGACCAGGGAGCCAAAAACCGTACCCTCAAAGAATATTAGGATCCAAGCTATCTGTCTCTCTCTGTCTCTCTGTCTCTATGTGTCTCTGTCTCTCTGTCTCTGTCTCTGTCTCTGTCTCTCTCTCTCTCTCTCTCTCTCGTATTTCCAGATACAGCCTCTTTTACAGAAAACAGGTCAAAAAAGCCAGTAGACATTGTTCTATCCAACAGCCTGAACTGAGCACATGCGATCAGGAGCCCCTCGTCTTCTCGCAGCCCTGCTCCAGGCCTGCTCTGTCTCCTCCACGTTCAATGCCTCAATGGCATCCAGGCAGCTCTCACGCCCTTCCAGACATTTCATGAAGAGACAGGGCCCAGTCCAGAGTGACACGAGTTTGAACTTCAACGTCTACTGCAGTGTCTGCCCCAGGAAGTATGTAGGGAGACAGAAAAGTCCCCTCTTCCTGTCTTTCCTGGTGTGTGTGTGGGGGGAAGCAGGAGATTCCTCCCTGGGGACACCGCACCTCTGGGTGCAGGGACCCACCCACGGGAGGATCCAGCAGGATGGTTCAGCCCAAGGGCCCCCTCCAAGGCCCTGCCCTTGCCAGCCAAGTGACATGCATGCACACTGTCACTCCCCACCCCTCCCCCAGCTCCCAACACCTTTCTTGCTCTGCCTGGATTCACATAAGCTCTGTTCGCACCTAGAGAGGCTGGGAGGTGGGCCTCTTACCGGCACCCCTCTTCTCAACATTGTCCTCCTGGGCCTGCCTCATTAGACTTGGTGGAAGGACTGCCCGTGGGAAGGACTGGGACAGCCCCCCCCACCATGCTCCCCTTGACCAGCAACTTGTTTCTCAAAATTCCTCCTGAATCCCAAGGCCTTGGTTGATAGGGACTTCCTGGTGTCTGTGCATAGGCATGTGTGTTGGGGGGGGAGTGTAAGTGGGGGGCACGTTAGCCTCCTCTTCGTAAATCTCTCGCCCAGTCTTTTCAAGGTGGGACCATTCAGCCCCGTCATCTTCCACTTTGTCCCTTGAGTGGCAAATCCAAGGCAACAGTTTTCCCCAGTCAGCAGCCTGTTACCCTGCGGCTGTACCCTCACTTTCCTCTGCTCAAAGGACCCCACACAGCCCATGAAGCGCCTCTCTCCGCAGAAGGCAGTTACTAAACACTGCGATGATTACATCTTGACTGGAAGAGGCTTGATCTCGCTGTGCGGGAGACAATTTGCCGTAGGCAAGATTGCAGCGTCCCGCTGCTAGCCCGACACTGGCCATCTCCAAAATAAATCCATCAGCGCCCCCAGGGAGGGCAGAGCCAGGAAATCAAGTGGGCTAATGAACAATGAGCTGTGCTCTGACCTGCCAGGCTGGTGGGTATGGCGATCTGATCCTGCCCCAGAGTGGCCCGCAGCTCTACCCTGAACTTCTGGACAGCATGGGTTTCTAAGCCACTGTTTATCTCTCTCTTCTGATATGCTGGGCAGTGCCAGCTCCTCTGCTGTGTACCAACTCTTCGAGTCTTGCCAACAGTTCTCACTTGCCACAGGATTCACTTCTCCCTTTTTACAGAAGAAGAGACAGAAGTTCAGAGTAACTTTCCCAAAGTCAGGCAGAGTCGATAGGGTAGTAATGATGAAGCTGGAGGTTGAAGCAAGCCCAAATTCAAGATCTGTACCATGAACACTCTGCATGGGACTCCTTGCAATGAGAGCACAATGGTCAAGATCTTGGCTCTTGAGTTGAGGGCTTAAATCTCAACTTGGGTACTACCTTACTGTTCTGACTTTGGATACGTTACATAATCTTTCTGAGGTTTCTCCATTTCCCATCTATAAAATAGGCATCCTAATAGTACTGCCCTCGTAGGGCTGTTATGAGGAAATAATGAGAAGAAGCAGGCAGAGTGCTTACAGTATCACCGTGTATGGGTGTTCACGCTGGGCACTGCACAACTCCAGGGAATTGATCAGTGCACAACTTCCATAGCTGTGCTTAACAGCCCTGCTTAGCACAGTGCTGGCAAAGAGTTACTGCTCAGTAAAAGGAGCTCTCAATTTTGGGGAACCACCCACCCCTGGCAGAGAAGAGGGTGATAGAAAATGCCCTCTGGCTCTTCTCTTCTCCCAGGACCCAGGCAACCTGGAGGTGACTCTTCAGTAGCACTCCCACAGCTCCTTGAGAGAGAATCACTGTGGGAGTCTTAAGACACAACCGTGAAGAGGAAGCAGAGGGGACAGTGCTCAGAGTGAGCATGGATGCCTCAGGTCTGCTGCAGAAACAGAGAGTTCAAAGGTCTCCACGCTCTGCCCTGTGGTCCTGATCCCTCTCAGAGGCACGGCGGGGAGAGGCCCAGGGTGGAGGGGCTCATGCACACCATGAGACTTCAGGTGAAAAAGCATCAGGCAGATGCTTCCCCCGGAGTCAGAAGCTCCCCTTGGCACAACTCCTATGGCTCAGACAAAGTTAGTGAGTTAATGGCAGGCAAAGTTCAGCTTGCTTGGGAAATACTTTCTATGAGACAGAGGGCTTTCCCAGACAATACACTACTCTTAAAGGTGATGAGTTCCCCATCCCTTCAGGTAAGCCAGCAGAGAAACTGCAGAAGGGACTAAGTATCAGGTGACCGATTGGCCTAGACAGCCTTCCAAACCTGAGTTTTGACTCTCATACTGACCTCTCCAGCCTCCAGCCCACCCACTCAGCAAAACCAGCCATACTCTGAGCCATGACTAGACAGCAAGCAACGAACACTTGCTCTCAGAAGCGGCAAGCAGAGCACCACAGGAGATGGCTAAGCAGGGGGGGCAGAAGGGCAGGGAGGCAGAGGTGGCATCTGGCTGCTCATTGGAGGGGTGAGGGAGCAGGGGCAGAGGGAGAGAATCTTAAGCAGGCTCCATGCCCAACATAGAGCCCCAACACGGGGCTCGATCTCACAACACTGAGACTATGACCTGAGC